>CM046349.1:30051468-30303968 GCA_025403435.1 Artocarpus heterophyllus
CTAACGTTTTAAGAAAATCACAGTTTTACGAAATGTTTTCAAAGTTCTAAGATATATTTTACGAAATGCTTTATATAATTATAAAGTTAAGTTTTAAGCTATATTTTAGTAAATGTTTCTTATTAAGTTTTAAGAAATGATTTAAAATGGTTTTAAAGGCAAGTGTTGAGTGAGGTCTCAACTTAAATGGCGACATAGGTCGCAATAGTTTTTAAGTATGTTTTTCAAGGATGTTAAAAGGAAAAAAATTAATTCAGTAAGATTAATGTTTAAGAACGATATTTAAGAAAGTTAAGTGACTATCCGAAAAGGTGGGTCGTCATAGGTGGTATTAGAGCGGTATCCTATCATCCCATGTCACGCTGTCATATGTCCGCTACATCATGGCTCAAGTAAGTAAGTTAAGTTAAGTAAAAAGAAAAGTTAGAATTTAACAAATATGTGTTTATGTTGGGCATAGCCTTTGATATCAGCACATCCGGATGAGCAACGAGAAGACAAAGGCCAAAAGATAAATGTAATGTTATATGCTAGAATGTCCTCGCAAGTCGACTATAGTTGTCGTTAATTAGCGGTGTCAAGTCAATGATGATCAAACCTGGTCAATGATGGTCAACAGATGACCGACGACTCAAAAATCAAGAAGATGAGCTCGTGACACGTTATGATGTTTTTACGTCGAACGGTGTTGTTGTTTGAGCAAATCATACTCTATTAGAGTTATTCGGTATTAACTACACGTAGAACGAGGAAAGACGAAAGAAGATAACAGAATAACAGATGTCCAAAAGTGTTTTGCGGTGCTCTATGGAATAAAAGTGCCTAAGAGCAACCAAACATTAGATGACTAATTATGCAATTCCTTCAAGCAAAAGCATTCTGTAGCTGAGCAAAGAAATGCTAATGAGCTTGTAACTGCTCTAATGGAATCCTGATCAAGACAATGATGCCAAATCTATCAGCAAAAACCTCACAGATTGGAGGACAAAATCATGGACTTTGTGGTCGTATGACCCTGATCTTTTGATGGACATGATGTGATTTTAATGAAAATAAACCCTATTTTTGAGAATAGCACTCATCGGTAGAATGCTAAACCTCTAAACGAATGGAAATTATGCACGAACACTAAAAGATCAGAGTTGCGCAGTGAAAGTATGGTGTTACAATACAAACAAATATGTCAATAACATGATGAAAATTATTGAAGTTCCATGATGAAGGCTTAGTTTTTAGTTAGAAAGTAATGATGTAAGAAAGCATGTCAAGAACAAAACAAAAAGGGTGATAAGGGAGATGAACTACCTAGGAAGGTTTTAATTTTCGAGGACGAAAATTGTTAAGGAGGGTAGACTGTAACACCCGAGCATTTTCAATACATTAAAAATACAATAAGTTAAGGATTATGTAAGATAAAAATACTGTATAATAACATAAAAAATTATACAGTATTAGAATAATGTAGTGTAAGAAAGTACACTGATAAAGTTATACAATATAAAAATTACACTGCCAAAGTAATACAATGTAGGAATTGGATTGTTTAAGATTAAACAGTACAAAAATTAGACTATTTAAGTTAAAGCAATATAGGAGTAATACTGTTCGGAGAATATGGATGAGAAAAGTTTTTAAAGCATGTGAAAATTATTTGTGAGATTTTGTTTGAACTTACTGAGTAAAAGCTCATTAAAAGTTTCTTCATGCTGTAGGTAGCCCTAAGGGTGACCAGTAGGACTTGTTTGAAGAGCTCAGTGCTGCGAAAGACAGATACGAAAATTTAGGTATGGATACCACCACAGTTTGCTTTCGCTACACAAAGAAAAGGTTATCCACTCTTTGATATAGTGTTTCCAACATTTTAAGAAATGTTTTCAAAGTTTTAAAATATATTTTACAAAATGCTTTATATAATTATAAAGTTAGGTTTTAAGCTATGTTTTAGTAAATGTTTCTTATTAAGTTTTAAGAAACGATTTGAAATTTTTTTAAAGGCAAGGGTTGAGCGAGGTCTCAACTTGAATGGCGATATAGGTCACAACAGTTTTTAAGTATGTTTTTCAAGGACATTAAAACAAAAAAAAATAATTCAGTATTTTTCTTACTAGGTAAGTATGGTTAATGTTTAAGAACGATATTTAAGAAAGTTAAGTGACTGCTCGAAAAAGCAGGTTGTCACAAACCAAGGCCGCAAGGCCGTGTGCATCAGAAGGCCCACGTGGAGGCCTCGCACAGGTGTGCAGGCCTGGCATGTGCCTGCGCATGCATTGATGCACAATAGGGAAGCAAATCTGAGGCGCCGATATGCCAGTGTGGGCCTAATATGCCGCCTGTGCTCCTACACTTAGGCGTACTGCACAACACACCCCTAGTGTGCTGATTTATGCCAAGGGTTGATCTTGGCCCCTTATTTTTTATTCGACGGCCCAAATTGAAAGCTAATTGAAGCCTTGACACCTTAAAAAACCTAGACAAGAAATAGGTATAAGTTTCAAGGGGGATTTTTGAGAGGCATAATTTTTTAGAGAGAGAAGAGCTTGGAGGTTGATTTTTCTTGGAGAATTTCTTGATGATTTTAGTTATGGATTTGCCTATGCTTGGCTAGATTTTCATCCTTAGGCTTGATATAGCTCTATTCAATTTATGTTTGGAATATTTGGAAAATTGTTAATGAAGTTTTAGTTTAATTTATCTGTGTTCTCGTAAGTTTAATGCTTCTAATTTATGGGGAAATGAATTAGTGGATTTTGATTTATGAAATTTAATGCTTAGAAGAGACTAATTCATTTATCGGTTTTGAGATACACAATCTTAGTTGTTGTTGAGTTTGGGAGAACAATAGCACTTTGATGATCACTATAAGGATTGCTTAATTAGTGTGTAGGTGGACAAGTTAGAAAGGGATATTGACTCGAATATCTATCCATATAAGCTCGTTGACGCTTGGAAAGAGAATGAGGTTAATTTTAGTCCTTGATCAATGAATTAGGTGGAACAAGTTTGCAATTACCAAATAGGAAGAGCATAGGTAGAATAGAGTGAATTCAAGACCCTAGGAACCACATCACATAGAATTTCCGTTTCATAAAATTGTCATTTTTGTGTTTTGTTTTGTAAATTGCTTGTTTAATTTGGTTAGTTCAATTTTTGTCAAAATCACACTTTAATTCATACTTGATATATTGCCTAGATAAAATTAAGTTTTGAAAACCCATAATACTTAGCTTAAATTTCTTAAAATTCAATCCTTTTGGGATGATACTTGACTTTTAATCACTTTATTACTTGTACAACCTGTATATTTATGGAATTTTTGCAACAAGTTTTTAACACCATTGCTGGGGATTGAAGTTTTTAGCTTTTTGCTAATATTATGGTTAAGTAACTTGATATTAATCAAAGCATTTATTTTCTTTTAATTTTGCTTAGTTTTGGTTAAAATTGTTGTTGTGATAATGAATGGGAAGAGCTCAAAGCTTGGAATTATTACCAAGTGATTCGGAGATTGAGAGAACTCTTCGTACTATTAGGAGAGATAAAAGACTTCAAGCCCAAGCCATGGTGGAGGCTAATCATGACCAGCAACAACAACCTCAACAATGGGCAATTCGAGACTACTTCTGCCTGGTTGTGAATGAGAATTACAATGGGATAGCACGTCAATCGATCAACGGCAACAACTTCGAGTTGAAGCTGTAACTCATTGGCATGGTTCAACAAAATCAATTCGATGGTTCTCTGAGTGAAGATGCCAATGCTCACTTAGTGGTTTTCTAGGAATGTTGCGATACAGTGAAGATGAATAGAGTGATCAAAGATACTACAAGACTCCACTTGTTCCCTTTCTCTCTTAAGGACAAGGCGAAGAGTTGGTTACAATCACTTCAACCGGGAAGTATTACAACTTGGGAGGAGATGGCTTCTAAATTCCTCTCTAAGTTTTTTCCATCGTTGAAGATGGTGCAATTGAGGAGTGACATTGGGCAATTCAAGCAATTTGATCTAGAGCCACTTTATGAGTGTTGGGAGAGGTTCAACTACCTCCTTTGGAGATGCCCTAACATGGTTTTACAGATTGGCCTCAAATCCAACTATTCTACAAGGAGTTAAATGGTCACATTAAGACTATAGTGTATGCTATTATAGGAGGCTCTTTGTTAGGTAAAACTCCAAACATTGCCTTTAAGATTCTAGAAAGATTGCGTCTAACAAATTTGATCAGCCTAATGAGTGGCCTTCGCCAAGAAGAGTGGCCTATCTTCATGAAGTGGCGTTGACACCATAAGGAGCTTTACCCATTACGAAGTCATCTAACGCCACAAATGCTTCTTACCTAAGAGTGGATGTCGGTTAAGAGCAAGTGAATTATGTCGACAACCAAAATGTCAACTATAGGGGGTTACAATTCTTTACATACTCATTACTATCCATGCATTCACAATCATGAAAACTTCTCTTATGGCAATACAAGAAATGTCTTGCAACCTCCATTGGACTATGAGCACAAGGTAGTGAAAAAGAAGCCTTGTTTGAAAGATATGTTAGGAACTTTTATAGCCAAATCAAGGGGGAGATTTAACTAGCATTATCAAAGGATGGATAGGATGAAAGAATTCTTTTGTTATTAATTTGGGTGCCTCCATGAAGACTATTGAAAGGCAAGTAGGTTAACTTGCACAAGTAATCAGTAATCCATAATCCAGTAGATTTCCTACAACATGGAGACAAGCTCAAGGGAGCATTGTAATGCTATCATTCTTAGGACTAGAAAAGAGGTGTAAGAGCCTAATTTGCAAGAAAATAAAGCCAATCCTTCCATTTCTACATTATCTTTGGATCAAGAAGTGAAGCCATCAAAGGAGAGCCACAAACCACAATCAATTTCCCTCTTAGACAATCACTTATTCTCCCCACAGCACTTCCATTCCCTCGACGGTTTCAAAAGAAGAAGTTGGATGTGTAATCCTCTAAGTTTTTGGAGATTTTCAAGAAAATCAATATCAACATTCCTTTTGCTAACGCACTTGAGCAAATGCCAAACTATGTCAAGTTCATAAAGGAAGTCATGTCAAAGAAAAGGTGATTGGAAGACCAGAAAACCATCAATCTCATTGAAGAGTTTAGTGCCATTCTCCAACGCAAGTTGTCTCAAATTTTGAAAGATCCTGAAAGCTTCACCATCCCATGTGCTATTGGAGGATCGACATTTGAGAAGTCCTCGTGTGATCTTAGAACGAGCATCAGCCTTATGACTCATTCGGTGTTTCAAAAGTTAGGAATTGGAGAGGTAAAACCAACAAACACTACTTTAGAACTTGCTGATCGATCCTTTACTTATCCTAAAGGCATTATTAAGGATGTGTTGGTCAAGGTGGATAAATTCATCTTTCCCATCAATTTTGTTGTTTTGGACATAGAAGAAGATCATGGAGTGCTATTAATTCTTAGGCGACCATTCTTAGCCGCTAGGAATGTAGTGATTAATGTGCCAAAAGGGGAGTTGAACTTAGGTGTAGAGGAAGAGAAAGTGACATTTATTATTTTCAAAACACCTAGCAACCCACAAGAACTGCCTTCGCAACTTAAATTTGAAAATAGGGACTGGGAAGTGGCCAAGGCCAAGGTGAAGAACATCTTGAATCTAATAAGGACTTGGAGATCTGTTCGTGTAATGCCCCTAGGAGAGACATGATTAATATTAATTAAGCAAATGATTTAACTTAAATAGAAAACCTGAGTTTATTAAAATTAATTAAATAAAATATTTAGAGCGTGTTTGGCAGTGGTTACCACCACTCAATTCCCATCACAAACTCAATTATGAACAGTGTAAAGCTCTCACATGCTATAGTAACAATAAAAAAATATGCTACAGTATAAAACTCTCACTGCTACAGTAAAAGTGGTTCCCACCACCCTTCCAAACACCCTATTAGTTTGAATGAAAATCTAGGTTAAAAACAGAATAAATATCTTAAATGAAAATTTAAAATTTAAATGGTTTAAATCTCGTAACAGCCTATAAACTCACAACCTTTGCCAAAAGCACAATAGAGGGACAGGTGTTGGACTAGTGTTGCAAGAATGGGCCAGCCCACCTGTTCTCCTTAGGCCTACATGGGCCGCGGGCCCGGTCGGCCTGGCCCATGAATTTTGTGGACCGGGCCGGGCCGGCCCATATTAAAAATAACTTGGCCCAGTTCAGCCCGCAAGCTAATTTTATATGGGCCGTGCTGGACCGTACCGTGGGCCTTAAATGGGTCGGCCCATCTTGGCCCATCATGGGTTTAAATGAGTCAGTCCATCTAAGCATGTAATTTTTAATTTTTTAATTTTTTAATTTTTAAACAAGTTAATAAATATAAAAGTTTGAATAGTTAAGGGAAATATAATAAATGATATTTTATTTATGATTGTCTCATTAAAAACCTTTCCAAGGAAAACCCAGTGGGACAAAACCTTGGTAAGGAAAAAAGAGTACAATCGGGATAATTATACATTAGATGTTTACAAAATTACTAAAAACAAAAAAAAACATAAAAAAATATTGTTCATAATTAATTACAACATATTACTCCGAATGGGAGTATCAGAAATGTCCAAATTTTCAAAGTCATCAACCCAATCATCTTGAACTTCTTGGCTTCTTCTACGAGCATCCTCCCAATCTTTGACGCACATTACTGCTTCCAGAATATCGTCACTCATACGTGCACGCCATTCATCAAGTACTCTACCACTACAACTAAATACTTGTTCACTTGCAACTGTGGATACTGGTGTGATTAGTATATTGCAAGCCATTTTAGAGAGCACAGGAAAAGTTTTTGACTGTGATCTCCAAAATGACAAAAGATCAAACTTATTGAAATCATGACCACCACCTTGCTCATTGAAAATGAATGTCGCAAAATTTGTTTCCAGATAGTTTTCCAATTCACTGCGTGTTGAAGATGTAGACGATGCACCGAACCAAATCCGGTGTAGCTAATCATACTTGCCCATGAAGAACCATGTGGTACAGAAGTAGTATTTGCTAAAGGTGTTGGGGATATTGTTTGGCCTCCTCCATATTTTTCATTATATGCAGTAAATATGTTGTTAACTTTTTCTTGCACATTTTGAATGGTTATGATGTCAGAATGCAACATTAATTTTTCCCCTATACCCTTAAGCAAATATTCAATACCAGCTAATTTAACTCTCGGATCCAATACAACAGCTATGCAATACAAAGGTGGAACACGCTTCCAATATTTTTTGAATTTTTGTTCCATGAACTTAACAGATTCCCTAAACATGTCAAAATCTCTATGCATATCGAAGGTTGCAGCAATGTCATACAACTTATGTAATGCATGAGGAGAGGTGGGATAGTACACATCTGAGAGTTGGAGAGTGGCTTCATAAAAAACCTTTAAGAAATTGTAAAAGCAAGAAGCAATTTGCCAATCAAATTCTTGAAGCAGCTCAGTTGGATTCTTCAAGTTATAATACGCGGTTATGACCTCTTTGTATGGTAGGCATGCATTCCGCATCATATATGTTGAATTCCACTGGTGTCCTATGTTAGTTGAAAGTTTTCTAGGTTTTATGCTTACTCTATTGCAAAGCTTAGCAAACTCTTCAATTCGAGAGCCAGAACTTGCTATGTAACCCAAGGCCATTTGAATATTTTCCAAATAACCTTGAAAAAATTTCATGCCATCTTGAACACACAAGTTAATTATATGACAAGCACATCTTAGGTGAAAAAGTATTTCACCATGTTGTGGTCTCAATGTTGTTTTGAAAATGTTAATAGCAGCAGTATTAGCAGATACATTATCAAATGTGATGCTCAAAACCTTTTCTTTAATGCCATAAAAATCAAAAAATTCCATGATGACATCATGAATGGCCTTGGCATCATGTGGATAAGGCATTGGTCGAAAAGCAATTAATCTTTTTTGAAAAGACCAATCTGTATCTACATAATGTGTAGTTACACAGATATAACTAGTTTTGGTACGACCTTCCCATAAATCAGATGTGCATGAAACAGATGCAGTGAATGAATTAAATTCAGTTACTAACTTTTCCCTCATTGAATGAAAAACTTTCATGGTGTCAGCTCTTGCGGTAGTTTTTGAAACACGCCTATATTGTGGATTATAAGCATTTTGAATATACTCCTCAAAGGCTGGATCATCAGCAAGACTAATTGGTTGTTGAGCACTAGCCAAATATCTAGCATGTCATTCTCTAGCTCTTTGTTGGTCATATGACCAATTGGTAACACTACCATCAGGGCTAAATTGAAGTGTTTGTTGACGATAATCAACACCACCTACACCATGCTTAGCTTTGCATTTTTTGCGATGCCTCTTTAAGTGACCAGTGCCAGAAGAGGATTTACCTGTGTAGTCTTGTTTGCATACTTTGCAAATTACGCGTTCTTCTGTTACACCATGCTCGTTTGTACGTGTTACGATATCAAAGTAATTCCAAACTGATGAAGTTCGTTGAATTTTTCTTTTGCCCTTACGAGTGACTTCAGAGGAGCCATCAACTTGAGATAGCAAGTCAACTCCAATTTCTTCCAGTGGATCATTAAATTGTTCTTCTTCGTTGATCACCAAATGTGAAATGTTGGCTCTCCCTCTATGTGATGATGCCATAGCTTCAATAAAAAATAAAAATAAATTAACGTAACATAAAAATTAAATAAAATAATTATACAATAAAATTAACTTATAACAATACAAAATTAATGAACAACAAATGAAATAAATTATACCTTCGAGTTTTTTTTTCCTTTCTGAAGAACTCTAAGTAATCTAAAAAACAAGACAATACATAAGATCTTAGAAGTTTGTTGAATGAGTATCTCTGTGAATGTTCTACATTTATTTATAGGTAAATAAGTTTATTTATTTTTTTTTAAAATCTTTTTTTTTTATTTTTTTCTTTCAAGTGTAACTTGATTAGACAATTTGCTGAAAACTTAACGTCTCAGCTTTACACATTGCAGGCCTTCCTTCTGAACCTCTATGTTAGGCCTGCCCCTTTATAATTGCATAGGGGAATCTAATGCCATATTCACTCACTGGTGGATATTGCATGCATAAATTATATAATATTTAATTATTATATGTATTAAATAATATATATATATATTAAATGTATAGTATTTTAATGTGATAATACATGACCTATAATATTTAATTCCGCGTACAACCTCTGCATAGGGCAATCTGCGTCAAGGTAATAATTAAGCTCCACACATACTAACAATGCCTACAAGAAAAAAATTTTAAAAATGCAAAGACAAGAAAAAGAGCTTATCGGGCCTATTGCAATGTGATGTGCATGGAGGATCTAATGCTATGTTCACTCACGGGTGAATATGACATGTATATATATTATATAATATTTAATTCTTACATGTATTAAATAATATATATATGAAATGTATAGTATTTTGATGTGATAATACATAACTTACAAATTTAGCATCTGATTCCCAACTTTACTTCTTAAAAGCAGAGCATGCCTACAAGGAAAAAATAAAAAAATAAAAAGAAATGAAAAGAGAAGAAAAAGAACTTGGCAGACGTATTGTGATGTGATTGCATTGTGGGCCGGCCCAGCCCAGCCCAGCCCATGATTTTTCATTGGCCGTGCCGGGCCGGCCCATGGGCCAACATATATTGGCCCAGCCCAGTCCATAAGTATTTATAGGCCGTGCCGGGCCGTGAACAGTGTCGGGCTGTGCCGGGCCGTGAACAGTGTCGGGCTGTGCCGGGCCTGTCCATCACTGTAGCAGGACGGGCTCGGGCCGGCCCACGGGCCTGGGCCCATTGTTGCATCTCTATGTTGGACCACGTATTCTTCACATATGTACAATTGAATTACTATAAGGAAACAACATAATCACAATTAGCACAAATCATTCTAAAACTCTTACACATGCCACAAGCTCAACTATAGGCATCACAAAATACATACTGACGATTCGTCATCACTATCTCAGTGCTAACTTAGCACCGCTCCTTTCACCACCTGGAGGGATAAGTAAAATGAAGAAAAATGACCGAAAAATCCAATAGGATAATCCTTTAACAAACTTTAACTTTTAAAAGAAAATAATGAAGCAAGCAAGTGTGAAAACAACTAAATAATAATAAACAAAATATTTAAAACAATGAGATATGGAAGAACAAGTAAAAATAGAGAGATGAGATGATTCAGTTCTCGGTTTCCAAACCATTACATAATATATAGAAATATACTTACAGTGTTTTAGCCGTTGCTCATGCTGTGGAGCGCCCCCATCGAGGTTTAGGATCCTGCCTCTCAGAATTACACTCTACATAATACAGTTTTTAAGGCTACTTAAAACCAACCACTAGGAGCAAATCACATCCTCGGTGGTGTTTAAAAATCATGTTCTCAGGATTACTTATTTCAAGTCTAAAACATGAATTTCAAACTCATTTGCCAAAATAAGAAAACAAGTTCAAGAATGGTAGCCTCCTCGTCCCTCTTACAGTCACCAAGTTGCAGAAAATCCCAAAGCATAGAAAGCAGAAAATGAAGAAGACTAAAGAAACAATTCAAGAGCAAGCGTGAGGAGGAATTACGAACAAAAAAAAAGAAAAAAAAAAGCGTCAAAGGGGGTATTGGCACACCTAAATGCCAAAGGCATTCTCTAGGACCCTAGTCCCTTTAGGAGTAGGGCTCTCTCTGCCCTTCTTCCCATCTCCACACTACGACAAGCATGTTTCAAGCTAGTGAGAGGATGGGTGCAAATCTAAGAAAACAAGAGGCGGAAAAGTCAACAAACTGGGGGCTGAACACTGTCGCTTGACATGCTCTTGCTAGGAACAGAGACCTCTGTACTTGCTAGAGTAACGGACTGCAAGGTGTATGGAAAGGCATCACAAGGCGGGTATATCACAAAAGAAAAGGAAAAAAGGGGTCCCCAACATATAGAGAATGAACGCACCTGAAGTGGCAAGGTTTCCTCTTGAAATGACACTTTACTGGATGCTACGGCTTTGCTCTAATGTGTTCTAATCCAAGGCTATCTTGAGGAAAGTTAGAATAGAAAATGATGAAATGGTAGTTAAAAAGAAATAGAGATAAGGGCAAGAGAAGAGAAAAGAAGGATAACCTGCCGTGGTGTAGGGCTTACCGGAGAAGCAGACTTGCTAGACGCCTTCGTTTCCTTCCTATACCCTTGAAAAATAAAAGGAAAAGGGGGATCGAGTCACGATTTTTCAAGTAAGGAAAATAAAGAATATGGAATGCATGTCACAAAAAAACTAACAAGGGCCAAGACAATACCTGAGGCAGTACCTGCAACAAAGGCTCAACAGAAGCAACCAAGTCCTTGTCATTGTCCTGAGACCTATCTTGTCTAGAGGCCTCGCTCCTGGAGTCATGTCTTGCCATCGTGGGGAAGGAAGCAAGACGGGCACTCTTTCTATGCAGTACCTGAACCGCCAATGTCTTTACTTTTGAAGGCTTCCTTGAGGAAGTCGAACGAGCTCTTTTGAACGCAATGGTGCGGAGGAAGGGGCCAACGGACCTCGTTTAGTCCTCTTCTCGAGTAATGGAAACTGCTCAAGGATGAAACTTTTGTCGGCTGGGGGCTTGCCTACTCATGGTTTCTAGCTGCTACGGACAACCCAAAATGGACAGCCATAATGCTCCGTGTAAGTCCACACACCTGAGAGGCTATGGGGCTTATGGCATTCGTTCATAGAAACCTTGTGCGGTGGTGGCAAGCTAGACACGGTCGTACTAGCTACCTTGAGGAAAGACGCAAGAGTGTTGGCCTAATACTTAGCAAATGCAAAGGTGCAATGGGCTTTGTAGTGCTCGCCGGGCATGACTATGGTTCCTTCTTTTAGGATTGAAAACTCAAAAGATGTGTAGATACAATGACCTTCGACAAAGGCACTCTCTGCCCATGGGTGGGGAAGCAATGGCATCTCTTGGTCAAGACCGAATTGCCGTGCAACTCGGTGTGGCCGATAAAATACTCTTTCTAATTCATCACTAGAAACAAAAGAAGGTAGCCAACCTGGTGTAGTAGAGAAGACATAATCAAGGAGGTGGAGGTTCAGATTTCCCTCAGCATCTCTGGTGGGAACATCATTGCTTTTAGCACTACTACCCGGCACCCAAAAAAACACGGAATTGAAATGCCCATCAGTGTATGCATAAGGAATGGGGTGGAAGCTATAGGGATTGTCGATGAAGTCCAATATAGAACGACCCACAACTGGCTTCCTGTCAAACCTCAACTAGAAGCACAACAAGAGCTACATGCCAGGTAAGTCAAATATATCCGGCAAAGCCTCAACTATGCTGTCCCACTTGTTCACTTCGGGGCCATAACCTTTCAAAGTTTCCTGAGGAAACACTTGAACAGATCTGGTGGATAGAAAAGTCTCAATGCAAAAATGACCAGCGTCATGAGCTTCACCCTCTGCGAGCATATCCAAGTTACGCAATTAAACTGAGAACAAAGAAGCCAAGGGTAGTCTTTTACTTTGTGTTATGGCGATGGTCATCAGGAAAAAAAAGTCTCAAAATCATGTCGATGGGGAGACTGAGAAACAAAAACCTACTTAGCAAGAAGGCTATCATAGCCTCCATTCAAATGTTAAATTCGCTGCGAATACCAGGATTTCTTGACACACATAAAAAAGAAATGGATCCAACAAGCTAGGCTGGCACGGGGGCTTTTTTCACCTTTTACATGAGATCAAAGCACTCTGCAAGGGCCTTAACTTTTGTGCATCGTTGGAGTCATCAGGAACAGAGAGAGGAATTTTGTGACCACCTATGACGAGGAGCTAGACAATCCAAATGACGTCCCTAAGGGTGGAAGCAACTCCCTTATGGCACCTACAAAGGAATGCTTGGTAAGGCTCCATTAACACACGACGTGCTTTAGGCTGTGGAAGTCTTTGTAAATGGAGATATAAGTTGAGGCTATAAGGAAATGCAGGATAGGGACTGTTGGTTGGGCACAAAAATATGATAGGGACTGTACCGAATTCACTTCTTTGGATGCAAAAATGGCTGATCGAACCCAGAGGAACGGGTGCACCATGATCACGTGGAGGTTTAGCCGGACCACCAGCAACAAAAGGACACTCCAAAAGGACAAGTCTCCAAGTTTTCATGAAGAAACAATCTTGGTGAGTGAAAGTTACATCCTCAAGCTTCGATATGGGGGCTGCCTCCTATAAGGAGCATTAATAGCCATAATACGTGAGGGAAAAGAAATAAAGGAACAAGGTTAGCTATCATTTCAAGGGCAATCTGGAGCCCCACATAATGGGGAAGAAAAAGAAAAATTTGTCAACTAAGCGTGGGCATTCTTATTCAACAAGCCTCAACATGGTCCGACTAAGAGAGAGAGAGAGAGAGAGAGAGAGAGCTTCAAATAAGAACACAAGCAGCCTCACAACAACGTCCTGACATAGCCAGGTTTCAAAAGAAAAAATGAAACTAGCAAGGCATAGCTATTCAAGACAACATACTCATGCAAGCATACTTCAAGACAAACCAAGCAACAAAAAAATAGAAAATGGCGGACCAGGAGATCGGAGCCTCAATGCCAACAAACCCAATGTCCACAGCAAAGGTCAAGCATCAAGAGATCACAAAGCAATGCCAAAGTACGAAGCGAGATCATCATGGTAGAGAAACAACTATAGCATACATACCACCAACAAAAATCCCAAAGATCCACGACCAAAACAACAAAAAATGGCAAAGTTCTCTTAGCAAGTTTTATCTAAAGTAACGAGGGGATAGCAATGATCAAGTGTTGTAAGCGCACAACAAGAAACCTTGAACAACACCGCTTGTAAATCCCAAAAAATAACAATAAAGGTAGGCAATCAGGTCATAGATGTCTCGAAATAGGGCACTTATAAAAAATAAAGCAAGTTCAAGTTCCAAAAAACATACATAATCAAGTGATGATCAAGTGTCCTAGCTCAAGTTCAAGTTCCACTTCCAAAGATACACGTGACAAACTATGAGTTCATGTTCTACTTTCATGGGAATGCATAACTGGCTGCAAGTCCAAATTTCACTTCCAAAATGTTCCAACCATGAGTTCAAGAAACACGACAAAGCATCATGGAGAGGGAAATAGAGACCCACAACAACAACAAGAACACACGGGCCTCATCGCAAGCAAGTAATTAGCACAAAAAACAAAGAATGGAGATTTTTTTTTTTTTTTGCTTGCATTATCAACAACCACCATCATTCATCAAAGTGTTCTTATGGGCTTGTCAATTGCTTCTCCACAAGCCAACGCATTTATATAAACACAAACATCCATATGCACTAAGTATAGGACTTCTTCAGCCCAATTTCTTTTAGCCCCAAGAAAGCCATTTTGTCAGTTTGCCCTCCAAAGAAGACTCACAGTGCTAAATATTCCAACTTAGAGAACCATTCGTGAGCTAGCATTGAGATCGGATGGACATATATATTACCAAGCTTCAATAATAATAAATAAATTAATCCCCGATTAATTATCCTTTTGATTATTAGCTTTAGTGTCTCTCAACTATGGACGTGAAGCTGCACTCTGATTGTTAGACATGTATGCCCTAAAGAGTAAAAATGTAATAAGTTTTTAGAGACATTTTTATTAATAAAGAATTTATTTATTGTTTATGTACCAAATCTTGTCTTCTTTACGTTCATATTTGTTGAATGTATGTTAAGCAAACAATAGTCTCAGACTGTCAGTCTAAACCTTTAAGAATTGGGCATATGATGGACAGATTATGCGGAAGACATGATTCTTAAGGTGATGGACTAAATCATAAGATCCGCAATCGAGGGAATAAAGTTGGGTGCTTTATTCATGTAAAGATTGTTATATTGTCTATATCCCTATTGGAGATGGTTTGTCTTAACCATCAGAGGTGGACTCCATGAATAGAAATATTGACACGTTGTCATAGGTGACGATGTGTTGGATTAGGACATAAAGTGAATTGATTTAGATTAATAATTCTGTCTCAGTAAATCTATTAACTTTAGACAATCATTTGTATTGTATCTTAATCTTGAGATGAATAGTGGGCTCGTTGTCTTGACTTGTGTCTTTTGATGTGCCAAAGGGTGACACCCACATCTTAATAGTGGTATGCATGCTGGTACGTTGGAGGCATGACTCTTGATAGCGTAGACCTGTCATTCATAGATATGGAATCCATAGCTCCTCTTTAGGAGTAGTGATATCCTCTTATATACGTTATCTTGTAATTGAAAAACTAGAACGCTTAACCATTTAAATACATAGGTGTAACCGAATGGTGTATTGTCTTTGGATGGTAAGTTTTCTGATAGTGAGATAATGGAACGTAAGATAACAATAATCGGGAAGGTAAGACAAAACTTGTCCTTAAGCCGATTATGGATAATCCTATGGGGATACAATACACTATGATATGTCATGGAGACTTAGCTATACGGGCTTCAAAATTCTATGTAATTTAACAGTGCAGCTCCAAGCTTTTAGTAGAGTAGCATTAGAGTTGATAATTATGAAATGTATATCTGGGATATTGGGTTTCGTAATTATCGGGAGCTTGAACTATATAGGTCCATTTGGTCCCCTTTGCTAGCTCACAACATCCTGTAACGATACAACGTGCTTTTTCAATAATTGATGATTTATGTCAGATTTATTAGATTAATTAAAATTTGGAAGAATTAGATAATTCATGTCTGTTTATCGGTTGAATTAATTTTGTGATAAAATTAATTCAAGATAAACTTGTTGAGTTATTGGGATCGAATAATTCTTGTATGTTTATCAGTTGATTTAATTTTTGAATAAATTAGATCAAGATAAACTTGTAGAATTATTAAAAATTCATTTATTTTCTAAGATATTATCCAGATAAAGTTGTTTTAATTAGATAACTTTTCTATTGGGTTATTTGAATTAAAAACTGAGACTTTATCCTATAGAATCTCGGATGGAAAATAAAAGATTCGTTGAGATATTTTTTCGGTAGTTCGGCATGCCGATGGGCAAGTTTGGCCTACCAATTAGGCAGTTCAGCCTGTTGATATGCGAAGGATAAGATTACGAAACGGGAGAAGCTCTTTACGAAAGAAGATGCAGATCGCCATTGCATTGGTATGAAACGGGAGAAAAGACATTGTCGACAATGGATTTTGTGCAAAGGACGATGGAGGATGTGAAATTAATCCGTCAACGAATGGAAACTGCCTTTAATCGACAAAAGAGTTACGCAGATTGGCGACGAAGACCCTTCGAATTCCAAGTAAGGGATCTAGTCTTCTTAAAGGTGACGCCAATGAAAGGAGTAATTAGGTTTGGAAAGAAAGGAAAACTTGGCCCAAGATACATCGGACCATTCGAAACCTTAGAACGGGTGGGCAATGTAGCTTCAAGTTGGCCTTACCCTCTAATCTAGCATCGGTACACAATGTATTCCATGTATCCATGCTAAAGAAGTATGTACCGGATCCTTCACATGTTCTGCAACCTGAGGAAATTGATGTACAGGAGAATATGTCTTATGAAGAAAAATCGGTTCAAATATTGGCACGAGAAGAAAAGGAATTAAGGAACAAAAAGATACCTCTCGTCTAAGTTTTATGGCGCAATCAGCAAGTGGAAGAGGCAACGTGGGAACGAGAGGATGCGATGAGGAAAAGCTACCCTGAATTGTTTTGATTTTCGAGGACGAAAAATCTTAAGGGGGGTGGATTGTAATGACCGAGAAAAATTTCATTAATAAAACCTAATATTTAATTAGGTTTAATTAATAAATTTACTTTTAAAAATGTAATTTTTTGTAAAAATTGTAATTTTTGTAAAAATTATGATAAAGTAGGAATAAACAGCATTGATTGTAAATTTTATGGCAAATGTGATGCAATGTTGGATATTGCCGAAATACAGATTTTATGAGTTTAATTACTCAAAAATTTGTAAATAATATCCATAAAATGAATTTTATATCACGATTAATTATAAAATTGTGATATAAACAAGCGTGTGATTAGAATGTAAATAGGACATAGAAATTATTCAAACCTAAATCAGGGGTAAAAAGGAGGCCAAAGCAGTATGAGTACACTGCTAAATGAAAATGCAGATATGAAAAATGTTATGATTGGCCTTCAAAAGTAAATGAAAAGTAAGTCAAATATTTTTATACAGTCTAAGGATAGAAAGTACACTGATTTGACCACGGTAGTATAGGAAAAATACTGTGTGATAAAAAATTACATAGTATAAATTTTTCATTCCATAAAGTAGCCACTCCTTGATTTTTTATTAGGCCACATGTCTAGAAAAGTGGCCCAATCACCTCATGACACCTAGTGGTATACTCATGGGTTACCATGAGTCACCAAATGAGATAAGGATGCATTTATGGCATGGTTATCACAATTTTTTTTCCTTTCTTTTCCTCCAAGTTCCGGCAGCCATTGTGAGACTTCTAAAAAAATTTTCTCAGCCCCCAAACTTTGCAAAAATAACCCCAAACAAGTTTTACAAGCAAGTACAAGGATTTTTCACAAGTTTTAAGGTAAAATCCTAAACTTTTTAATGAGTTTTCAAGGGATTTTTCATAGGTTGAAGAGAGAAATTAATCCATGTATTTTTGTATGGAAAGGAAGCTTAGGAGGGAGTTCAAAGGGATTTTGAAGGCTTGAAACGAAAAGGGTGTTATTTTGGTAAGTTTTAAGTTTTAAAGTTTTGAAATTTTATGGATTTCATTTTGATTTCCATTCATTCAAACCCATGTGGGTTCTTGAGCATATATTTGATGGAATTTTATGTATATGTGATGAATGGTAAGTTTAAGTTGTGAAACTTTGGTTTATAGTGCAAATTGTTAATTTTTGGAAAAAGTGTTATTTTTGTAATTTTGATGTTTGACTCTGCAAAAGTGATGTTTGAGCATGAGAATGTTTTGATTAAGGCATGGAATGGTTTCTACAGGGGTAGAATTGTAATTTTGAAACAATTTTTTGTAAAAATGCTGTAGGGACTAAATTGAAAGGAAAAGATTTCCCTCGGCAGAATTAAAAAATTGCCAAAAACATTCCTGTACAGTGAGATTTTGAGAAAAGTTAAAACTCAAAAGTTGTAGATCTCGACGAAACTGTTAGGCATTATGGACGGTTCGTCAAAAAACTGAATCGTTTGTGAGATTTTGATTTTTCAAAGAATTTGTGAAAATTGTGAAAAATTTTAAAAAGGACAAAAATGTCATTTCTCAAAAGATTTTGAATATGGTACTTCGAGCAAAAATGATCCTTGAGAAAAATAGGAAATTTTGATGCAAAGAAGTAAATTTTAGTCCCGGGGACAAAATCGTCAAAATTTCAGTTCAGGGTCTAAACCGTAAAGTTTTATGAAAATGGGACATAATTGAGAAGTAAAGAGATTTAACCCGCTAGGTTGTTATTGTAAAATTAGTATGTGGTTATTTTCATAAGAATAACAAAATCGAGCTCGGGTAGGTTAGTAGATCCATGGAGGGCAAAATCATCATTTTGCCCAAATAACCCGAACCGTTTTGAAATGTTTCCAATGAGATAAGAAAACGACTAGAAAGGTTCCTGCCCTTCATTAGCAACGATAGGGTAGAGTTAGATAGAAATATAAAAAACCAGTAGCCATCCCACCTACAGTATGAAATTGTAGGCTTAGAGTACAAAATGTGTATATGTATACCTGTGTGTATATCAAGGTGTATACTTGTATGTATGCAATGATATAAGTATTTATAAAAATGAAAGGGTATACTTGTGAGCATATGGAATATATATATATACCTGAGAGTATATAATGACATATACCTGAGTGTATATGATGATCTGTACCAATGTGTATATTTTATGTTAAGTGCCTGTGAGTACATTATGCTATATACCTGTGCATATATTAATGTATACCAGTGTGTATATTTTATGTTAAGTTCCTGTGAGTACATTATGCTATATACCTGTGCGTATATTAATGTATACTAGTGTGTATATTTTATGTTAAGTACATGTGAGTACATTATACTATATACTTGTGCGTATATTAATGTGTACCAGTGTGTATATAAAGTATGTACCTGTGTGTACTATATCGTACAAGAGCATTTATGTAGATTATGTTATGTATAACATGTGATCATCACTTCTTGCATGGTATGATAACCATAATAAGTGACTTGGTAAACGAATCACCAAAAGTTAAGAAAAGTGTCGTACCGACTCCTGACTCAAAGGGAGTTTAAGGATTACAAGATGGTCACGGTGTTACGTAGACCTAAGTGCGCAATGATTCGAACACTTGGGCCCTAGTTAAAGATAAGAAATGATAATGATAAAGAAGGATTATAAAAAAGCATAATGAGATCATGCATTTTATTGAATGTGCATGTGGATTTATATGGGACTTATTGAGCGTAGGCTCACTAAGTATTTCATGCTGTAGGTATTCCGACGAAAAGGTCAGAATAAATCATAATGATGAGCTAACGGACGGATGATGTGTACAGACTGGGTATGGTTTCTGCCATAGTATGTTTTCCGCTGTATGGTGTTTTAAAATATTTTGAAAGTAATGTTTGATAAGCTGTAATGTAAAAGAAGTGTGATTATGTAAACACAAGTATATGTTTGTGTTTCAAAGTTGTTAAACCAGTATATGTATAGTATTTATTAAAAAGAAAAAAAAATTCTTAAATTTTTGCCCTAAAGTAAGTAAGAAAGAGTTTTATCACAACCCAAAAAAGGCGGGTTGTGACAATTAGAATATGTTATTTACTTTATTTTTTTCAAAATATCTGGCATAATTTACTAATATCCTATCAAAATCTAATATTTCCTTTGAATTCTGTATAATAATTTGTGATCTTGTATGCATTGGCAGGTCATGTCATATAAAAAACACACACCCACCCGTTTGAAATTAAATAATGATTCAAAGATAAATTTTGCAAACCTTTGTAACAATTCCTTCAAAAACAAAAAAAACCATCAAAATACCCATTTACCTCAACATTCTGACACACATAGAACTAGAGGTGGCAACTTGTGGCGGCGGGGCATGTTCATGTTGGGTTGAAGCTCAAATACAATTAGCACGACCCGTGACACGACGGGTTGGAAAATCTTGATATTAACATGATTAGCCATGACATATGTAACATGTGACCCTCAATCAACCCACAGCCCGAAATTAACATGCAACTCAAAATCAACCCATGACATTTAATAACTTTAAATTTATAATTTATGCATCAAAATTATATAAAACTAACATAAAACACATATTTTCTCAAAACTAAATCATTTCTATACTACAAACACATTTAATTTAGCGTAAATTATTGGTACTATATATACTAGGGAAAATATTTTTTAAAAATAATAGATAAATAACTTGCTGGTCAATTTAGTGTCACATTATTATCGAGTGGGTTGATATGAACACGACCCTTTTTGGATAGGTCAATTTTGGGTTGCTACAAAAATGACTCCTGACTTAATTTTTTGACACTAACTTGCAAAAAATCATGTCATATCATCATGTCGTTACCTGTATTGTCAGCCCTACATAAAACACATGCGTTGGGTTTGCATTACTCTAAGTCACCAGCTTGCTTAGCCTTGGACAAAAACACATCAGCAATTGGATCGCCATTGTCGCCGGTGGAGCGTCATAATGAGTTGAAAATTTCCCCCAAATTTATCTCATAGGACCCAAAAGAGAACCTTAACTGATATCCCCAATGATTCCCTCTAATATTCATCCCCAAACATTTAATCACTAAAATCCCCACAAAGGATGTTGTGTGTGCCTCATGTGGCCTCTAATTTGACGGATGTTTATTAGTTTTATCTTTTTGCACCTAAATTGAATGTTTAGACCCAATTAAATAAAAAATAAAATTAAAAAAAAAAACTAAATGTTCACTTACTTAAAAGGGTTATTAATACCAATGATCCGGAACTTTAAGGTCTCTCTTACTTTACCCAATGAACTTTAAAAATCAGTGAACTTTTAAATCTCTTTACTTTGTCTCCTAAAGTTTAAAAATCACCATTTTACTCTCCTAAACTTTCAAAGCTCCTCATAATTCTCTTTGAACTTTTGATTTTTCGTTCAAATAGATAGAATTAAAATCCTTTGGAAGTTGTAAAATCTCATATTTGCCTTGACAGGTGATCGATGTACAAATCACAAAGGCTTAATTCTGTCTATTTGAATGAAAAATAAAAAATATATGAGTAAAATTAGAAGCTTTAAAAATTTAAATGTTAAAATAATAATTTTTAAAATTTAAAAAATAAAATAAAGAATTTAAAAATTTTAAAAAACAAAATAATATATTTTTAAATTTAAAGGTAAAATAAAAAAACCCTAGAATTTAAAACCATAATGATATTGCCCTAAAAGTTCGGACTTCCTAAGCCGTTAACCCATGTTTTTTTTTTTTTTTGGAGCAATAGGTTAGTAGGGGCCATTTTCATCGACTGTCCTTCTGGTTGGTCGAAGCAGAGTTGAATAACATGTTAAGAACTCGGTTGCTATGGTTCACCATTGGGTTTTCGGTCTCAGCCGCCGCAATTTCTCAGTTCGTCTGGCGAGATCTTCTTGCCGCTCGATACGCCCTTTCCACCGATGTAACCCACTGCTATTTTCAAATTTTTCATTTCCTTTTTTTAACAAAATCGAAATGGTTGGTTTATGGATTTATTTATTTTTTTTAAGCTTGTCCTGTATTTTGCGCAGATGAAGCACAAGTTTGATGCTCTGGAACAAAGAGTCCTGAACCTGGAATCAGTTCATTATCAGAGTTCAAATTCTTCTTCCGGGGTATTTCTCTCTCTTCCTCTTTGTATGGATACATCTTTGTACTGCTTGAATTGGGCCTTTTTTTTTTAACCTTTTTTTATTATGTTAATTACGCCGTGTACTTGGGAGTTCTATCTAATAATCTCGATTTTTGTTGGCTCAATTCTCCCATTAATTTAGAACAAACGAAGTAATTGCACAAAAAAATCCAATGCATTTTAATTGTAAAGAAAAAATAATGCATTTCAAATTCATAATGAAGAATGAGGAATAGAAGGAGAGACTGCTGAAATTTGAGACATGGGTAGATATTGAAATTCTGTGATAATCATTAAATAAATTAGAATCAATTTCATTTTGTAAAAGGAACTGAAATACTATTGTTTGCTGCTTGTAGAAATATGTTTTTGCAAACACGAAACAAAACAAAACAAAAAACAAAACTGTTGTAAATGGAGTTTGATGCAGGTTGGGAAAGGGTAGACAAAAACGTTTTTGGGTGGTGTTTTATTCTTTAATTTCCAATTTTTAAGAAGCTGAATATATTGAAACTGAAATCAGTACAATAAAAAGGGGACAATGAGTATTTAAACTAAAACAAACAAAACAGCAACATTAACAACTTATCTCATATTTCCAACTCAACCGCAAAATAACCGAAGGAGAATAAAATTGTTCTAAAGCGTTGTCGGTAGAAGCTTCACAAAAAAGCTAAATAATTATCTCTTTCAGATAGACAAATTGTCGTCCAGCTCATTTTCTATGAAAATTATTTCATTCCTCTTCATCCAAATTACCCAAACAGACGTAGTTATCCTTGCTTTCTATCATATTGAAAACCGGTATGGCCTATGCAGGAACAGAAAATAAGTAAGCCATAAACTCCTAGGGCCTAGCTTACAACGTAGAAGTAAATGATGGACTCTTCCTCTTCTTTGCACATCACACATGACACAGGGCGGAGGTATTGCCATATGTTGAATCTTCTTGTAAACTACATCACATGGATTAACCTTCTTGTTAAATTCTCATTTGGAAATCTGGTATCCAAAAAGTCGAGGTTTATTTATCATGATTTTTTCTCGGACTGCATTGGTCTGGCTGTGTTATCTTTGGATTTGCCTTTTATGGCGTTAGTTGGAGTGTAACAAACGGCAGCTATTATGTAATTCTATTGACTATAAAATGGTTTGATATTCCCTAGACAAGGTATTAGCATAATATTAGTCATTAGTGATGCTATATGAAGTTGTCTGTCAAACCGGACAAACAAAATGTTTGTCTGTTTTACCTTTGACAAGGCGGGGAGTTTTATGTATTGGAGGAAATGAAGTTATATTTTCATGGAAGAAAGTTGCCTCCTTTTAGCCTTCTATTATTGTGGTTAGTTTCCTCTTAGAATGCAGAGCTTAAGGTATTATGAGTATTCACCTTGCAACTTAATGAGTGAAGACATGGAATCCAAGACTTAGGGCCCGTTTATTTTGATACTCGAATCACGGTTCGAATCATTTTGCTACAGTATTTTCTCTCACAAAAATTTAAATCTTTATTCAAATACTCGAACCAAACGGGCCTTTAGAATAACTGATGATGCTTCTGATACCATCACAAACCATGAAAGGGATAGGAACTTTCATTTAGCTTCTTCTGGGCTTCTACAGACAAAGCTTTTAAGGGATTCCATTTTCTCTGATTATTCTTTTTTAGAAAGATGTTAGAGGGTCTTAGTAGTTCTCTCATTCTCTGAAGTTAGTTTATGCTCTCTTTTTTGTCATTTTTGTTTTTGTTTTTTTTCCCTATCTGCTTTCTGTCAAGGACTTTTTGTCCTCTGCCCTTGTAACTGATATTCAATCAATGAGCTGCTCATCAGATAGAAAGGAGACAAAAAAAATACGGCTGTTATACTTTTATATGCTTTCAGGACTTCGCTGAATAACGCCAATGTTATTCACATTGATCTTGCATCACTTCATGTTTAGGAATAGAGTGTTGCGTAAAAGGTGTTTCTTTCATTTCAACCGAAATAAAATGCACAGATCGGACGGCAGATATTGTTGGTGTGTTCAATAATTGTTTTGTTTTTCCATTGCTCTTGTGCACGACTCTAATGCTAGGCTCTTTTTGCAGGATGAAGCCTAAATTTTATTTGGAGCTTAAATAATGTTTTGGCATGTCGCGTGCTTGATCTTTGTTGGAGCTTGAGTGAAGTTCTGTAACATTGAGTTTTCTTGATATTGATTAGAGACAATATTTTTCATTTATTTATCACAGAAAACGTGAATCCTACCAAACATTTACGAGGAAAAAAACTCATCCTATTTTTCATTTAAAGAATAGGTGGATGAATATACACATGAAATGGTTTGCTTCCTCAAAAGTAAATTAGGACCAGGTTTTTATGGCAATTGTGATAACAGAACTTAACCATATTAAGGGAGCATTCGAGTGACCGTTCTTCATTATTCTGAATGAAAATGAAGCTTTTCTATCTGCCTTGTCTTTTCGAAGCAATGTAATGAGTGTGATAATAAGCAATTATGTTTATGAGTGAAATGGAAATACAACACTTTTTTTCATAGGAATGTGAAATTTATGCAGTAATTGTTTTGATGATTCTGACATCAAAATGACTAAACTAGTAATACTACGCTATGTGTCTAATAGTGTTTGGCAAGGTGGTTAGAATCATTGGTTAAGACTGTTTTTGCTATAGCATATGAGAACTTTATATTATAGTATTTTTTTTTTTTGGTTATTGTAGTATGTGATAGTTTTATATTGTTCATAACTGAAAAAATGGTTTAAACCACAATGGTCAAACACACTATAAGTTGAGTCAAAAGCTATTGTCTAATTTTCTTGTCTTATTGGCTATCCTATGACTATTTTTTTAACCCATCATTTAAACTTAACAATCTTAATACACAAATAGAACGTAAATATTAAAAGTAATTAAGCAATTCATTAAGTGTAATCTTGATTTGTTCAAGTCTAACTTGTGCCTGGCAAAAGATTTGGGAACGAGGGCCTGCTTGATCTTTACACCAGCTGATCTCATATACCCCATACTGGTGACGAAGAAACTCTAGGTGTTCAAAATTGACACAAGAAGATGGTAACTGAAAAAATTCAAGTCCGAACTAATAATCCAAACACCTCGATAGAAGCTCATCTTCAGTATCCCAATATTATGTGTGGACTAATAGTACCTACTTTTTGCAATGTGGCTTTCCGTTTACTGTAAATTAGCAGCATCAATTCAATATCAATATCTGTACCCCCGAAGGCGTTGAGAGGGGAAAAAAAAAACATTGAATATGGTCAACAATGCATGTCTAAGGGGAAAAACAAATTGCAGAACACAATCAGAAGAAACGCTTGGGATTTCATCGTTCTCTTGTGTAGATCCCTCGTTAAAAAAAAAAAAAAAAAAAAAAAAGAATAAATTCAATAAGTTCAACAGTTGATATGAACTAGCCTAGCAAAAAGAAGGGGGAAAAAAAGATTAGTCGGCATCATCTTACAAGGGTAAGCTGAGTTAGCATCGCCACATTTTTGAGCTCTACCACCTCTCTGGAGAATTCATGCTTTTCATATTCCAAAATTCTGAGCCAAAATATTTGTCCTTTCCACATCTTTAGATGTTTGTTTCCGCTTCATCTCAAGTTGAGAACCAAACGAACTCATCGCAAGCACTGCCGCCAATAATAGCAAACCAACAGAATCTCCACACGGTTTCTTCCTTTGTAAATTTCAAGGGCTCTTTGGATTTTTAAACAATATGTTATGGACTTATTCCTGGAACATGAGGGACACGCGGCTCCTTTTTCTTTGTTTTTTCCACCAATACAGCTTGCGTTGTTAAAACCAGCCCGGCAATAGAGACCGCATTTTCGAGGGCACACCTTGAAACCCGACAAGGATCTAGGACGCCGGCATTTGGAAGATCTTCATACCTGCTTGTCATTGCATTGTATCCTATTCTCCAATGAGAAGTCCGAATCTTTTCCACAACAATTTCTCCATCGACTCCTGCATTAGTTGCAATCGATTTTGCAGGTGCTAGAAGAGCCTGTTATCCCATCAGTGACAAATTTTACTCACATTTTGATGCATGCCTTCACACACTCACACTCACACACACACACACACAGAGCAGGAAAAAAAAAAGAGTGAAAAAACAATATTTTCCAACCAAAGTTTGAAGATAGTAGAATATAGTAGTAGAAAGATATATATACTTTTTTTAAATTGGGGTTGAAGATTAAATTTCTACATAAAAACGCTCTTTCATTTTCTCCAAACCTTTGAACGTGACCGGAATAATAAAAGACTGTTTTAAAGATAGGATGCTCAACAAACATGAAGATGGTCCCCTACAGAAATGCAACCATGCAAACAAGATTTCTTCTAGCATAAAAAGTTCGCTATTTCCACTCATTATTACACAAGCTTCGTGATAAGGTTCCAATGACCCATGCAGATAAAAATAATTTGTTATATAGAGAGAGAAAAAAAAAAGAAACAGTTCAAATATCCGATGTTGCATTTTTTAAGTTACAATGGACCCAACTCTTTGAAGAAACTTCAGCCAACAGATTTTCTGCACCAAATTTACCCTATGGCCCAGAACATTGAATAAACTCAGAGATATGCACAAGAGCAGACATGCACAAACATGTGTTAAAGAAAAGAATATGGTTACCCAACTAATATGAAGGAGACTAATAGCACACCTTTGCAACGATGTCAGCACCAATCTGCTCATCTAGATCATCAAAAGAATTTTTTATGGAAGGAACTAATTCTGAAAGATGAACATAAGTGGCACCACCACCAGGCACCACTCCTTCATCCATAGCGGCAAATGTGGCGTTTTTTGCATCCTCAATTCTCAGTTTTCGGTCTTCAAGTTCTGTTTCAGTGTGTGCTCCTACCTGGGTCAGATGCATAGTTCTTGATGGAGTAAAGATGCACAGTAATATCTATAAAAATGTTGAACACATAAAAAAAAAAATAAAAGAGACGAAATATTTAAACGTCAAACAAAACAAATCTGCCATTCAAACATAAAATGCTTTGTAGAAATGCTGTCATGCAGAGAGATTTACTTTTCTTTCTATAGCTTTAAACTTTCCTCTGCTACATATATGTCTAACTTTTTGTAGCGGAGATGAATATCGAATTCCCATCCTTGCCACTGCTGCTGCCGCTCCTACTGCTACCGCCACCACCACCACTACTACCACTACCACTACCACTACCACCCATTAATGCCATCATGTGGCATTCCACACCGCAAGTCCTCGTCGAGACCGTCTACGTCGAGATAATAATAAGGTCCATAAGTCTTGATCGAGATAATATATTAAAACTGTAAGCGTCCATCTACTACTACCACTACCACTACTGCTACTACCACCACCACTACTGCTACTACCACCACCACTACGACTACGACTACCACTACCACTACCACTACTACCCATTAATGCTATCATGTAGCATTCCACACCGCAAGTCCCCGTCGAGATAATAATAAGGTCTATGAGTCTCCATCGAGATAACATATTAAAACTGTAAGCGTCCATCTACCACTACCACTACTGCGACTACGACTACCACTACAACTACTACTACTACGCCACCATCACCACCACCACCATCGCCACCACCACTATTAATAATAATAGTAATAGAAATGATAGTAATAATAATGATAGGAATAATAATAATAGTAATAATAATAATAATTTTGTGCTTCATGTTCTGCCCTTATGCTACCGCATCGCACTTGACTAGAAGATATGTTTGCAGGTGTTCCTATGAAGGCATATCATAGATCAAATGTATGCATACAAAGAGAACTTATTAAAAAGGTCTTTCATGTCTCCTAATCAATGGCATCGTAAAACACAGCAAAATATCCAAGGAATGACAGACAGTCTTTCTACTTGATATACATTTAATCACAAAACATGTATTTTTTTCGTGTAGAGTTTAACAACAATAAATACGCTTTTAGCTGTCTAATGGTTTTCCATTTCCAGGCCTTAATATATATATATATATATGTATATATATATATATTTGGTGCTACGAAAAGTCTTAATATGTTTAATCTCAGCCGTTGTTAGGCTTAGTATGTTAAATTTTCCCTATGTGTTAATATTTCGAATTTTCTTATTGGTAATCTTGGCGTTCTACTTTTCCAGTACAAGACTAGTCTCTAATAGGTTCAGGTTCGTTCTGGGGCCGCCTCCTAAGCAGTACAGCACTAAAGCACACCATCAAGACAGATAACATTTGGGAAAAAAAAAAAAGGTGGAGACTTTCTTGCACAAGGTTTGCATCATCAATACTCATATCATACCTTAATAACAGCCACTCCACCACAAAGTTTGGCTATTCTTTCAGAGAGCTTTCTTGACAAGTATACATTATCTGTTTCTGCAAGATCCTTCTTAATCTGCAATATCCTTGCCTGAATTTCAGCTTTAGTAGAAGGGTCGGCAATTATGGTTGTTGAATTACCAGTGATGGTCACTTTCCGTGCAATACCGAGTTGATCTGAAGTTGCACTTTCGAGGGTCAATCCAAAATCTCCAGAGAGAAAATCAGCACCTGGTGGATTGTGATGTTAATCTCTTGTGATAATGGGATCAGAGATGGCCTATTATAATGGAAAATACACCACATAACAATGAAATATTTGAGGCTTAACTAGCACCCAGAATGAAAAGGAAAATTTTTATTTATAATACACAGAACAGAAAATAAGGTACAGATCAAGATTTTGAAGGAAATTATGTGGTTAACATCTAACAGGAGTGAAGATGTGCCAGAAACGTAATGTTGTGTTTATTTTCTGTAGATTTCAAATTCAACTATTTACAGCTGAGAAAAGGCTTCTACAGCCTTTAGGCTCCATTCCATCCACAAATTGTACGAGAATAGTACCATCAGGAAGGTGCATTCAAAAGGTTCCTCTATGAGAATTTCTTATCATTTTGACCTTACTTTCCCCTGTTCTGTGGAGAATCAGATAATAAAAATTAGAAAATTGATAAAGCACTACGGATTCATAACTTCTCACCAAAATCTACCAACATTGGAAGACTTGTTTCTATACTCTAGCACTAAAACAAAATGCACTGTAAAAGTACAAAAAGACAGAAGAACCTAAGAAATTTAGAATGATACAAACATAAAGGTTGTTCTCATTTGATAATTAAATTGAGGTTTTTCTTTGTGTGCAACAATACAGCCCTTTCAACAATGCAATTGGAACATGGATGTCCATATGCGAAGAAAGGATCGAAGTTAAAGAGCTTCACACGCTAGTGGGTAAATCAAGAATCTTAAACGTCTAGATGAAACAAAAGTCAAAGGTATTAATATGTTCACCTGTCATAAGTGCGATATCTTGCAAAAGAGATTTCTTCCGATCCCCAAATCCTGGACATTTTACTACAGCAACATTCAATAGACCTTGCTTTTTGTTTACCACAAGTGTTTCCAATACTTGCCTTGAGATGTCCTCCGCAAAAATCAGCAAGGGTACACTCAATTGGGTAGTTTTTTCTAGTAAAGGCACAATTTCTCTAACAGTAGATATCTTCTGATCAGTTACAAGGACCTTAGAATTGTCAAACTCTACAATGGACTTCTCTTGGTTTGTAATAAAGTAAGAGGACATGTAACCCTTGTCAATCTGTATGCGATACAACATAACTATGTAAGTACAAGCATAAGAAGCTATTCATACAGCACAAAATGTAATTGGAGGATGCATAGAAAATTTTTTACCATATCTTAAAACTTAATTTGAAATTTTTTGTTTTTGCTATTCTGCCTCAAAATGAAGGATAGCAAATTCCTGACTGTTAGTGTCAAGTAAAGGGGAATGGCAGACTGTATAGATATTAAATCGAAAACCATCATTAACTCCTTGAACTTTCTTTCCTATACAAATCTTTTGACTACTAATAATAGTTGCTAGTTTCAGAAGAAACATATTATTTTGCAGTCCAATTTAGTACAAACCTTTAATTCATTTCTACAAAAAGTTCCCCAAAACTTGAAGCACTATAACTTTTTGGCAATTGCAGATGACCTTGATTATGTAGGACTTGAAATAATTTCACTAACATGCTTTATATATAGTTTTTTAACATACATTTAAACAAGGGATTCTTGTTACCTTCATTCCTTCCTCAACAAACACAGAGGTTTCAAATGATGAGGATGACACAATTGAGATCACTCCATGAGGGCCAATTTTTTCTATAGCATCAGCTATTAAGTTTCCAACAAATTCGTCATTTCCTGCAGAAACTGAGGCCACAGCTGCAAAAAGTAAACTCATTTTCACTATTTGTGGCTTTTTCTAGAAAAGTTAAGCTACAAGCATTATAATTTGGATAATTGAAATCACGACCTTTAACATCATCCCTCCCTTTCACAGGAAAACTTCTCTTCTTTAAGACCTTGACCAATTCTTTTACAGTCTTATCCATCCCTTTCTTCAAAGAAATTGGATTAGCACCAAAAGCAACAGCCAACATCCCACATTTGATCATTTCTCGTGTCATAATAATTGCAGTGGTGGTTCCGTCACCGGCCAAATCATTCATTTTACTTGCAACCTGCCAGTGAAAACTTAAGATCTGATATCTCCAATGATATAAGCCTCAAAATGAGCCAACCAAATGCAGAGAAGAAAAATAAGTAGCAACCATGGATAACCTCTTGAATTAGCATTGCCCCGACATTCTCAATTGCATCTGGCAGCTCTATGGATCGAGCAATCGTAACGCCGTCATTAATTACTTTCAACTTATCAGACTCAGAAAGAACAACATTACGCCCTGTGTAATTTACTTGAAGAAACAAAATGAGACAAGCAGTATTGTGGTTTAAATAGAAGGGATAAACTATAATCAAATAAAAGACTTTTCTTTTCTTTTTTAACATTTGACTACTGCTCAGACGCAAAAGTAAGAGACATTTGTAAAATTAGACTAACGAAAAAGTTTTGCTAGCAAAATTACTTTTCAAAGATTTTAATGTGTAAAATGACTTCAGAACTATCCCGCACGACCTTGGAACTACTCCGTGCAATCATATGGTCGTTCGATACAGAAACGAACAAGGTTATTTTGCTAATTTCACATTTTAGAGTAGTCATTTTAACAAATCCTCCACTCTGGGATTTCCTTCAAGACAATACTAAAGAAAGTAAAGCATGGTAGGAAAAACATAATACTGCCTAGAATAGAAGAAATAAAAAATAAGAGAGAGAGAGAGAGTGCCCAGATAATAGAAAAACGAAAAAGATAAAACCCAGAAACCTTTAGGTCCTAAGGTAAGAGAAACGGCATCGGCTAGCTTATCAATTCCAGCTTGTAAGGCTTCTCTGCATTCTGTACCAAATGAAATCCTCTTTGGGCCTGCTCTTAGCACAGGAATCCTCTTTCTCTGAGGATTTTGCCAAAACCCAGGTACTCTTTGATTTCTACCAAGACTTTGCAACTGAAAGAGGAGTCACCCATAATTAGTCTGAAAACCAAAAACGCAGACGAAAGAGATTTCGAGAGATATGAGCTTACAGTTGGGAGAGGTTTCTGAGGGAAGAGCTGAGTGGACGACAAGGAGAGATGCATTTTTTTTTTTTCCTCTGGTTGTGGCTTTTTGATGATTAATTTCTCAAGGCTTTTGTTTCGTTCCAAAGGAAAGGATGGTTTATGTATGGGGTTTTGTTCCGAGGGGTTTAAGAGTGTACAGCTCCGAGAGACAAGTTTACGAGTAAAGACACGAGTCGGGCGGAGTTGAACTGGATCATTTCTTTTTCGTCTGTTTTGCATAGATGCCCTTTAAACTTCTCTCGTTTGACAAATCAGCCTCTGGACTAAAAATATTGATAGTTGGTCCCTCAAACTTTAAAATCCGGGGTATGGTAGGTTAATAAAAAATTGCGTTCACACTTTCTAATTTTACTGTGTAGTTGAAACATGCTATCTGCATGGTCTGTGTTAAACTTCTAAAAATAATACTCTTTCCACATGAAATATGAAATATTAACAAAAAAAACCTTATGTTAAGATTTTTAACAAAAATAACATGTATAACACTAATAATGAGGGTTAGTAAACAATTTAGTAAACAATTATTCTTCAAGTTGCTCCTCATATAGTCACATGGAATTACAATTATGTGGTAGGAGTTGTCGCCTTTGCTTGACCTATAAAATTTTGCTGGTTCATCAGTGGCAGCTAGCAACACTAATGAAAGTAACAAGCTCTGGTGTCTAAGAGAAAATTGTCAAAAATCATTTTTATATATTTACTATAGATTACCATTGCCAAATAAAAATTAATGCTAACAGTTGTTGATGCTTACCACTGTCCGGCGTCGGATCAACACCCAAGTGTGACTGAACACCTTCTGACCTCCTCTTAAGCTTGCCCCTGGTCGGGATTGAGTACCTGCGAGAGGGATGATTCGGAGAAATGGGGTTAGCCAATAGATAAGGGCTCTCCGATGCTCAAGGCAAGAACTGTTCGGCAGAGGTCGGCAAATGATTAAATGAGAAGAGGTCTCTCTCTTTAAAACGTCATAAATGCATCCTATTTATAGGCCACCAGCTGGATCGGGTGCAAGATGGGTTTTGCCCATTACCCAGGTGTCACATCAAAGTATATCAAGCAATAGGTGACAAGTGTCGCGTCCATAGTCCAATGGATTGGACTCTATCGGACGGCAGCACGCCTGCCTGGTGTTGGCCAACAAGGATGGGTAGTGACGTGTTATGATGAATAGCGTGGCCCGGCCCGAGCTACAGTTCATCCCCCGAGGTGGCAGCCTTCTTGGGGGCGTGCCCTCAGATCAGTGGAAGGCTCCCCGGGAAGAAGCATAATTCGTCGGGTCGGGCGGTAGCCATTTCTGCCGAACTTATTTGCCGACCACCAAAGTTAATGTCCTCGGTGGGAGTGCCGAGCTACCCTCAACATTAGCCCCCCAGTGCACCTGGTCGGCGTTCGGCTGGGTGGACTATGCCGAGTGGGTGAGGTCGGCTCAAAAGAAGAAGACTAAGCGACACTGAGAAGCGGGGTGAGGTGAAAAGACGCGCGGATCAGACGGGGGACGCGTGTCGCGTCGCAGCCGTCTGTGTGGCTGTCAGGCGTATTAATTGCGCCTTTTGGGTTTTCGCGCTTGAACTTCCCGCTTAAAGTGGCTATAAATAGGGCCCCTCCCCTCCGCAATTTGCACTTCATTTTCAGAAATTTACGAACGAGAAATTTTAGCTGCCGAGCTCAAGTACTAGCCGAGGATTATATCAACCGAGCAACCAAGAACCCGAGCAGGTAATTCCCGAGTGAAAAATGAGTGATTTTTCCGACTCGCAAAACGTAGAGGCTTCATGGTCGGAAAGCAGCGGGGAGAGCAGTAGCTCTTCTTCAACTCAATCTGAAGCCGAGGTGGCGTCCCAAAGAATTTTTAGATTCCCAGACCGTGCCCGAGCAAGAATTTTTAGATTTGCTGGGCGGGCACAAACTTATCAGGCCGTCCAGGGAGCAAGACCCTTGTGACGACCCGCCTTTTCGGGCAGTCACTTTACTTACTTAAATATCGTTTCATAAACAGTAATCTTACTTACTTAGTAAGAAAATACTGTAATAAATTTTTTTTCTTTCCTTAAACGTTCTTTAAAATTGATGCGACCTCTGTCGCATTCGAGTTGAGACATCGCTCAACACTTGCCCTTAAAATCATTTCAAAACGTTTCTTAAAACTTAATAAGAAACACTTATTAAATCATAGTTTAAAACTTTACTTTATAATTACATAAAACAGTCCATAAACTGTATTTTAAAACTTTGAATGCAATTCTTAAAACTCTGATTTTCTTTAAACTTCGAAAACACAACATTAAACAATGGAAAACATTTTCTTTACTTAGCGGAAGCAAACAGTGATGGTATCCATACCCAAATCTTCGCATCTGTCCTCCGCAGCACCCAGCTCTTCTAACGGGTCCCATTGGTCACCCATAAATTACCTACAGCATGAAAAACTTTTAATGAGCTTTCGCTCAGCAAGTTCAAACATAATCTCACAAAGCATTTAAACATGCTTTAAAAACTTTTCTCATGAAAACTTTTCTCTTGAAACGTTCTTCATGAACGTTTCCCATAAACCTTTCTGAAAACGTTTTTCATAAACGTTTTCCATAAAACATTTCTGAAACGTTTTACATAAACGTTTTTCATAGAACATTTTTGAAAACCTTTTTCATAAAACATTTCTAAAACGTTTTTCTTAAAACGTCATTCGTAAACCTTTTCTTGCAAACATGAAATGTTTTTCATAAACATTTAATGTAAAACCTTTCTCTTAAAACATTTCTTGAACGTTTTTCTTAAAACGTCGTTCATAAACCTTTTCTTGAAAACATGAAAATGTTATTCATAAACATTTATCGTAAACATTTCTCAAAATGTCTTTCATGACATAACATATAAACATTTCATAAAAAAGCATTCAAGTAACATCAGAATGCATGACTCCATTTATGCTCAATTATTAACTTCAATTATGAGCATATTGTGAACATTATATAAACTTAAACATTCATTTCTTTCTCAACCTTTATTCTTGTTCCTTAACTTTCTTTATCTTGTAACCTTCATTTTTCCTTACTTTACTTTAGTGATCGTACCAACTCATTAATCATGAGATCATAAACATGATGCTTCCCTTGTGGAAGACTTGAGACCATCAAACATTGAGGTCTTGTACCTCACCTTTAGGAGGTCAAACTTTAATTTCACTTTCATTACCTCATAACAAAGAGGCTGGTACAACACTTTCTTTTTATCTTAACGTTACCTTCTTATTAACTTTAGTGAGCATTTCAAATGCAATCACATCATATGCAATACACTTGCAATTCATAGCTTGTACTATAAAATTTATTGCATAACAGATGCAACATATTGCATAATAAATGCAACATAAAATGCAAACACATTTTACTAATCATAATTTGCATTCTAACACTCATTGCATAACAAATGCAACATATTGCTTAATAAATACATCATAAAATGCAAACACATTTTGCAAACTATAACTTTTATTCTTAAATTTATTGCACATCAAATGCAACTTATTGCATAGCAAATGCATCATTAAACCTTTAACTTAAACTATAAAACATTATGCATTGTCATAATGCAAAACATACTTTCAATACTTTGAAAATCATAACTTAAACTTTTAAATAACGTTATGCATATCAATATGCAAATAAACCTTTAACATAACGATTGCAAATTCATTGCAAATCTTTTTCTTGAACTTTAAAACTTTTTGCATAATAAATGCAAATATACTTTAAAAAACAACTTGCTTAACACTTTGCAAACACATTTGCAAACATATAAATAAGCATTTAAAAATCATTTACTTCATGATGTAGGTGAGGTTTGAAACTTACCCAAACTATGCTCTAGCGTTCTCTATTCCGTTCCTTTTCCTTCCATTAGTCGGCCTCTGTGTCCTGATCAAACGACAGCCGACTCATTAATTAACTTTCTTTATTATCAATCCACTCGATTGATAATAAAACGTAAACATTAATCATTCTTTTCTTATTCATAACTTGGTATACTATCGGTCTACCATTCTCTTACTCAACCTTATAAACTGTCAGTTTACATTTCCTTCATTTAGCCTTGTAACCCACCGGGGTTACTTTTTCCTTTTAACTTTGTAACCCATCGGTTACCTCTCGTTTACTTAAAACATCCCTCGTTAAATCTTGATCTCACATGACCGTTACGTTACTTAACGTATCACGGAACATTTTCCATCTAATAACATTATGCTAAATCGGAGTGTTCGACTCCGTTCTAGCCGTTTCCTTAAAAATGACGATTTTACCCTTAACGGGTTTTTTCGTCACCTTATAACGTTATAAAACCTATTCTTACATAAAACAGTGTAACAATCACTGATCATGCATTTCATAAATTTCTATGAAAGCATCTAAAACAGTTTATACTGTAGGCGAGATTCCTACTTACTTGAACTCCAAGCTAAGCAGATCCAGTTGTATCTCGCTGCATCTACAGTATGTGAAGCATCCTCTGCAGTGCTCCTCGAGCGACCATGAATGGCTAGGAATGCTTCCTGGAGATCATACATTCTTGAAAACATCATTCTGGACTCCGATATTGCTGTTTGAATCGCCTCGATCCGCGTGCAGTCGGTACCGGACAATTTTTATCAGAGTGGAATTAGCTCGAACGGAGGTCACCATTGCGTTCAGAGCGTCGAAACGAGTCGGGAGGCGGTCTCGGATCTTCGATCGGAGGTCCGGATCACAAAATCCCATTTTGCCCTTTGACCGGCCGTTGACCGGCGTTGACCGCCGTTGACTGGCCGTTGACCGGCGGCGGTTGGCTCCGTTGAGGGCTGAGCTCGAGCCTACCCCCCCTAATTCGACCCTCCTGAGTCGATTGGTGGGGTCAATTTCACCCAATTCGGCCTCCATCTGCTCCAATCGAGGATGGATTTCTCGGCTAACACCGGCGGCTCCGATCTCGGTCCTCCGGCGACGGTAGCCCAAAATTGACTTGGGCGTTTTCTTCCCCGTGTCCCTCTGAGTGTTTCCCCTACGATGGGGCAGCTCAACACCGCGTGTAACGGCGGCCCGAAGCTCCCCACGGCGGCGCACCAAGGCGGAGGTCGTTCTCCGGTGACCGGCCGTCATTTCGTGAAATTGAGGTACCGAATTTCTTCCTCTCGGTCCTCTGAAGGTGTTTGTGCCTTCAATTTGGCACAAAACGGCCTAAAATGGCCAACCCAACCTCACCCACGGCGGCTCACGGCGGGTGCCTTCGTTCTCCGGCGAGGGGCGGCGGAATGGAGCAATTGACCGAGGGGTCTTGCTCGCCGTTGCCCTCTGATCATTTTGGCACCGGCGGTGTGCCACACCGCCACCAGGAACGACGGCTGCGACGGCGGCTCCACGGCGGCGACGGGGCAGCTCCGGCGAAGCCTTTCCAGCCAAAATTGAGCTGAAAAATTGGTACCATCTTGTTCCTCTCCTCACACTGAGTCCATAGACACCAAAATCACGTTGATTGGTGGTCGGACGGCGGAGAAATGACGTCGGGAAATTATGGGTTTCGCCGCCACTTTGGGCGGCGCGTGGGCCCTCCTCCGGTGGTGTTTTGGGTGGCACGACACCTCGTTGGACTCAGCTCAACGAGAGCTTCCCACTGGTATGGGAGGTGTTGAAAAATAACGCCGGAATCTCAAACGAGATTTGAGGAGAGAGAGAGAAAATCTAGAGAGAGAAAGAGGAGAGAGAAAGTCTCGAATTTGCTTTGAATTTCTGATTTTTCTTTTTTTTTTCTTTTCTTTTCTTTTATAAAAAGTATAAGATAAAATTGTGGTCCACACAATTCAATTCTTATACTGCATTACTCTAACACTGTATAATTTTCCATCTTATTATACAGTATTTTCCTTTAATTGTACTTTGTCTTAACATAATCTTTAATTTAATGCATTTTTAATGCACTAAAAATCTCAGGTGTTACAACCCTTACACTGGGGCGGCAACAGCGGGCCATTCCCAAGTTTTTCCAAGGGAGAGGACCGAGTTTCAAACCCAGGAGGACGCTCCGAGAACCTCTGGTTGGAATGCCGAGGCCCCCGTCCAAGTTGCAGGCGTGATTACGGTTGATGCCTCCGATGAGGAGCATGCGGCCGAGGAGGCAGGGGCAGAACAGTCGGAGATGGAGCAGGAGGTCCAGGCCACCCGCGTACGGGGCGTCACAGCATATCGGATAAGCCGTCCTGGGCAAACCTCAGCGGCAGGATATACGAGCGCGATTACAGAGTCGCGGTTAGGGACACTGCGCGCCGAATATGGTATTCCGGCCGATGTGGATCTCGTCGTTCTCGGTGAGGGGGATTCACCTTTAGAGGCGCCGGAGGGGTTTATCACACTTTACGCCGAGTTCTTCAAGGCCGGGCTGCGTCTGCCACTGCACCGTTTCCTTCGTCAGGCGCTTAATGACTTTAATGTGTGCCCGGCACAATTAAACCTGAACAGCTACAGGTCGCTGATCGGGATGTATATTTTGTGGAAGTACCACCGGAGTACTGAGATGCCGCTGGAGGCCTTCAAGCAAGTATTCAAGATGAAGAAGCTTCCTCGGCAGTCCGGTTGGTACTACTTCACCGGCTTCAGAAAGGACTTTATTCTGGGCAACCCCGACTCGGACAAGCTGTGGAAGTACGAATGGTTTTACGTCGGGGGGAACTTTTTAGCCCGAGCCGGTGAAGTTGTCCCCGAGGATGAACAAGTGTCGGGGTCATTCGAGCTGGGGCATGTCTGGATTAAGCGCCCTTGGGCACCGAGCCATGTAATAGAGGCCGTGGATGAGCTGTTCGAAAAGCCCGAGTCGTCTAGACAACAGTCCTTTCTTCTGAGAAAGGACACCCTGTCCAGATACGGTTGGTTCGGGGAATCTAGCAGTTTTCCCCGAGCTAGGCGTTCTGCCCGGGAAACCGGGCAGGTTACTGTTGCCCATATGGGTGATGCGGATCTTCCAGGGCCAAGCACTTCCCGGTCCGGGTGGCCGACGAGGGAGCCTTCATTGTCCAGTACCGAGGACTCGTCCAGTGGCTCCCTCGGTGCGGGGCCACCTGTAGCCGACGAGAACCTCGAGGGCGTGATTAGGCTCCTGTACCCGTCGGGCCAACTCCGGATCGGAGGTCAGCCCAGAATTTTATTTATAGTCGTCGTCCTCTTTTATTTCGTCCTTTGCTTAACTTGGATTTTCTTTGTACAGAAATGACCGCACCGAGCTCCCGCTCTGGTAGGCTTGCCCAGATGACAACACAGAGGAAGGGCAAGGGCAAGGCCGCCGAGGCCAGCAAGAAGCGTAAGAGGACGCCAGCACCCGAGCCCCCGACACGTACCGGGCAGACCTCCACATCAGTCCAAGCTCCACCGCCACTGCCAATAAGGACCTCCTCAGAGATCGGCCGAGTAGATGAGGCATCTAGAGGTTCTTCCGAGAACCAACAAAAAAGGCACCCGAACTACCGCGGGATGCTCCTTGAACGCATCGGGGACGTAGCTCCCTCAAATGACTTCTTTATGGAGATTCGGGGTGAGGACTTCCCCGATTTGTGCAACCTGGCACTCCGATCGGCAGCCTCAGTAAGTATCCAAGTCGACTAATGGTTGCAGGGACTTCCTATAATGTTGCCGAGAACTTATCCCTTGGTACTTTTCACAGCTGAGCGCCGTTGTGCACATGGCGCACTCCATCGGGGTGAGGGAGATCCACAAGGAGCAAGAAAGGCACAAGAAGACCCTCCTCCTGAAGTTGGACTCTGACAAAGAGCTCAAAGACACGAAGGATGAATTAGGTCGGGCCAAGGAGGAGGCTCAGAAGGCGAAGTCCGAGGCCGAGGACATGTTGAGGCAGCTAAAGGAGGCAGAGGATAAGGCTGCTCCGCAGGAGGAGATAGCCGCTCGGCAGGAGGAGAAAGCCGCTCGGCTAGAGGAACGACTGGCAACTCTACAAGCCAAGCATCACCGATTCGTGGCCGGGCTTCCGGATCAGCTAGCCGCTGCGGTCGAGGAGTTCAAGACGTCCCCCGAGTACACCGATCTCTACTTTGATGGAATGGTGGATCTCCGCGACCATCTGATAGAGAAGCATCCCGAGGCCGCTGCATTCGACTGGTCGGTTATTGTCGAGCCGGACCAGGGTGAGGCCGAGCAACAACGGGATGTTGAGGAGGTCGTTGTTGTAGACGGTGATGACGACGGGGATGTGCAACCTGCCGAGGGCGGTCAAGATGACAGCGTGGCCGGGGACGAGACTCAAGCTGGTGATGAGACTCGGGTCGATTGATCCTCTGTTTCTTACTTTTTGTGATTGGGCTTGGGAGGTGCCCGACTTTCTTGTACCTCCTTAATAAAGAAATTTAAACGATTTATATTTTCCCGTTTTGTATCCACTTTAGCTTACGTGTAGTTTTTTTGCATCCCACGTAACATTTAAGGTTAGATACTTCTCGGTTAATTCCAATACCTCTGTCCTCAGTTGATCCGAGGACTTCAGTTCTCGGTCGTTCCGAGTAGTTATCCACTTATGCTTAGTTATCCAAGCAAGTTTAGGTTTCTGGTCTCGGTCGGGCAGGATGTAAACGGCGTACAGTTGCCCTTACCCTGTTGCCCCCCTTAGACTTGTGGAAGTTTCAAAGAAACTTTACAAGTATAGGACTGATCGGGCACATAAATGTGCCGAGCAACTTAAGGGTGTCTGCATGACAGACATGATACATATATTGACTAGCCCCCCTGCCAGTTTGACGAGGATGACGCCCTTGGCTGGGAGTCAACATCCTGTCTTCCGAGCTGGGGTTCCGACGTCTTGGCCTAACACTTCCCTTAAAAACATTGCTCAGGCGGAATGAGATTAGGGAAGTTGTGTTCCATGAATGTAATATTTACATTGACTTTTCCAGTCCTGCTCAGCAGGTCTAGTTACAAAAGAATTGTGGCCAGAGGTCAAAAAAGGAATCTGGCTCTGATTTTCTTTTTTTTTTTTTTTTCAGGAATAAAATATTTTTAACAGCTCGGCATTCCAAGGATGACCGAGCTGATTCCCCTCCAAATCGACTAGCTTGTAGGTGCCTGCTCGCACGACACCTTCGACTTTAAAAGGTCCTTCCCACTTCGGACCAAAGGACCCGAGACCGGGTTGCTGAACCGTGACTTTCTTCATTACTAAGTCACCAACCTTAAAGCTCCTCGGCTGGACCCGTTTGTTGTAATACCGGGCTACAACCTGATTCCGGGCTGCGTTACGGATGGATGCTCGGTTCCTTTTTTCTTCAAGTAGATGGAGCTCAGTCATCATGAACTTTTCATTAAGTTTCTCTTCGTATTGCTCAACCCTTAAGGTCGGCAATCCAACCTCGGCTGGGATGACGGCCTCTGCCCCATAGACCAGGGAGAACGGTGTCTCGCCAGTTGCAGCTCGCGCGGTTGTTTGGTATGCCCAGAGCACTTGGGGCAGCTCGTCGATCCACGCACCCTTGAGCCTTTCGAGCTTCTTTTTTAGGTTGTCTTTAATTGTCTTGTTTACGGCCTCCACTTGGCCGTTACTCTGTGGATAGCTCGGAGAAGAGAAGACTTTCTTAATGCCGAGCTTCTCACACAAATGCCGTAAACCCGAAGAGTCAAACTGTTTAGCATTGTCGGTCACGATAGTGTGCGGGATTCCGAACCGACAGACGATATTTTTCCATACGAAGTTGGTGCACTTAGCTTCAGTCATGTTGGTGTAAGGCTCGACTTCGATCCATTTTGTCAGATAGTCGATGGCGACGACACAATATCTAAATTGCGAACGAGCCGGAGGGAGTGGTCCGATCAAGTCGATGGCCCATTTTGCAAATGGCCATGCTGAAGTCACCGGATTTAAAGGCTCGGCGTGCGAACCTAGCATCCGAGCAAATTGCTGGCATTTGAGGCATTTTCGAGCAAAGCTCACGCAGTCTTGCTGCATACTAGGCCAGTAATAACCCTGCCGCAGGCATTTTTGGGTCAATGAACGTCCACCCGAGTGATTGCCACACAGGCCCTCATGAATCTCTTTCATTAAGTACTCGGCCTCCTAGGGACCCAAACATCTCAGGTATGGCGTTGAGTAGCCGCATCGGTATAGCTTTTGCCCAATCATTGAATACCGGGCCGAGCTGTTACATATCCTACGTGCTTCTTCCCGGTCATCGGGTAATTCGGCTAAGGTCAGATACCGGATTATCGGGTCCATCCACGTGTATTTTGGTTCGGCTGCCAGGCTCATGACCTCCGTACTGATACTAGGTGCGGAGAGTCTCTCAACAGGAACGGATATCGGGTCTACTCCGCCTATCCCGGAGGCTAGTCGAGCGAGGACATCAGCTTCCACGTTCTCGGATCGGGGGATTTGCTTAAAAGTGTAGGACTTGAATTGTCCAAGCAACCGTTTCGCTTCTTTTAAATATGCCGCCATTGATTCTGCTCGGGCCTGGAATCCTCCTGTGACTTGCTGCACCACCAGCATTGAGTCACTATAGATGGCCAGCTGATCAACTCCGAGGTCCCGGGCAATTCGTAGACCGGCTAGCAGAGCTTCATATTCCGCTTCATTATTTGAGGTCTTGAAGTCGAAACGAAGGGCATAAATGACCTTATATCCGTCGGGGCTTGTTAAAATCAAGCCTGCCCCCGACCCATCAACGCAGGTTGAGCCATCGACGTGTAGTTTCCAGTTCAGCTCCGAGGAGAGGCCTTGTTCACTGCAGCTAGCTGTATCTGGCTCCTCCACGGGTGATTTCTCAACTGAAGGAGCGACCTTCCCGGCTTCTGTAAATTCGGCAAGGAAATCCGCCAGGACTTGGGCCTTTATTGCCGTTCTCGACACAAAATGTATATCGTATTGGCCCAACTCGACCGACCACTTGGCCATCCGACCTGATATTTTCGGGCTCTGTAGAACTTGTCGGAGAGGAAACTTGGTCGGGATGTTAACGGTATGGCCCTGGTAATACGGCCGCAGCTTCCGGGCTGATGTCATTAATGCGAAGGCTAGCTTCTCCAATGATGAGTAGCGCTCCTCGATGCCTTGGAACGCGTGGCTGGTATAGTAAACCGGCCTTTGGACCCCGTTTTCGTCACGGACTAGTACCGAGCTGACAGCCTTCTCCGAGACGGCTAAATAGACAGTTAACACCTCGCCGGACGAAGGTTTGGACAGGAGCGGGGGTGTGGCTAGGTAAGTTTTTAAGCCTTGGAAAGCGTCTTCACACTCCCTGCTCCACTCAAACCTCCCCTTAAGTGCCTTGAAAAAGGGGTGACACTTGTCGGTAGCCCGGGAGACAAATCTTGACAGGGCAGCCACCATGCTGGTAAGCCTTTGCACGTCTTTTACAGTCCGAGGAGAATGCATGTCTATGATTACCTGGGCCTTAGCCGGGTTCACCTTGATCCCTCGTCGGTTAACCAAAAATCCGAGGAATTTGCCGGAGCTGACGCCAAACGCGCATTTTGCCGGGTTAAGTTTCATCCTATATTCCCGGAGAATGTCAAAGCTAGCTCGGAGGTCGGCTATGTGATCCATCACTTCGACAGATTTTACTAACATGTCGTCCACGTAGACCTCCATAGTTTTCCCGATCAGCCGAGCGAACATTTTGTTAACGAGCCGTTGGTAGGTAGCCCCGGCGTTCTTCAGACCAAACGGCATCACAACGTAACAATACAAACCCTGGTCAGTAACGAATGAGGTTTTAATTTGGTCCTCTTCGGCCATTCTTATCTGATTATATCCGGAGTACGCGTCCATGAAGCTCAAGAGCTCGTGTCCGGCTGTGGCGTCAACGAGCTGGTCTATCCGAGGAAGCGGAAAGCAGTCCTTGGGGCAGGTCTTGTTAAGATCGGTATAATCGATGCAGACCCGCCACTTGCCATTCGCCTTTTTGACGAGGATGACATTTGCCAACCATTCGGGGTATTTGACCTCTCTAATGAACCCAGCTTTCAATAGTTTCTGGACTTCATCATTAATGGCGGCATATCTCTCCGGGTTGAAGGCTCTTCGTCTTTGTATCACCGGCCTGTGACCAGGTTGGACGTTAAGCCGATGGCTGATGATGGTCGGATCTATGCCGGGCATGTCTTCGTGAGACCATGCAAAAACGTCGCGGTACTCAGAAAGAAGGGATTCCAGGTCGGCCCGGATCTCAGGTTGTAACTGAGACCCGAGTTGGACTGTGCGTTCTGGCCTTTCGGGGTCCAAGGAGAACGGCACTAAGTCTTCGACCGGGGTGCCCCTTACTTTTTCCTCGGGAAACCTAGGGTCTAGGTCCGCGAGCATCTTCGGCATCGGATGAGTTGGGAGGTCGATCTCGTCGATTGTGTGCACGGCCAGAATTCCCTGCTGCTGGGCTGAGGCTGCCCGGACTGCATTTGCATAGCAAGCCCGGGAATCCACCTGGGACGAGCGGATTACTCCAACGCCACCGTCGGTTGGGAACTTCATTGCCAGGTGATATGTCGAGACCACGGCTTTTAATCCGTTGAGTGTCGGTCGGCCGATGATTATGTTATACTGAGAGGGTTTATCGACGACCAAAAAGTCGACCACCCGAGTGACCCTGGCAACACCTTCTCCAAAATTTACCGGGAGACTAACCTTCCCGATTGCTCGGACACATTCACCTGCGAAGCCGAAAAGTGGGGTCCGAACCGAGGTTAAAGGCGCGTTGCTGATCTTCAGTCTGTCGAATGCCTGCTTAAAGAGAATGTCCGCCGAACTGCCATTGTCAATTAAAACACGTCGTACAACGTTGTTGGCGATAGGCAGTTCGCAAACCAAGGCGTCGTTGTGGGGATGCATCAGCCGGTCTGCTTCCTCCTCAGTGAAGGTGATCGGGATGTCTTCTTGGCGGCATATCTTATTGATATGCTTGGAGACATTCATGAAATCACCCCGTTCGACCCGCCGGGCTTCTCTGACGTAGGATCGTCGCCCACTCGATGTGTCCCCGGCTACAGGCCCGCCAAGTATCGTGTGTACGATATTCGGGGGTTCCGGGGCGTTCACACTATCGGTCCTGGGTCGGCCTTGTACGTCTCGGCCTGACGAGTCGTTCCTTCCAGAGGTCGCCCTCAGGTTTATGGCCTTCTCCACGAAATCCTGCAATAGACCTTCCTGGACCAGCCTTTCTATTTGGTCCTTAAGTTGGATGCATTCTCGGGTTGCATGACCCACATCCTGATGGAATTTGCAAAATTTTGACTGGTCACGCTTCGCCCTAAAGCCTCGAAGCTTGGGCGGCGGTGTCAACAGATTCTTGTCGCCGACCTAGGCAAGCACCTCATCAATGGTTGCCACCAGAGGTGTGTAGTTTTGGAACTTGCCTGTCGGCCCCTTCGGCCTGTCAAATTTCTCCTTCTTCTGCTTCTTCGCATGCTCGGCACTATCCTGCACTGGTCCTTTTTTCTGCTTCTTTTCCTTTTTCGTCCCGCTCGGGCCAGCCTCCTCCCGGCGGCTTTTCATATACTCGGCAGCGTCTGCATGCCTTTGAGCATAGCCGAGCATTTGCGAAAACGTGTTTGGCTGCTCGAAGGCCAGGGACCAGGTCAGCTTCTCGTCTCGGAGGCCCCCTACAAAAATATGTTTGAGGGTTTCGTCTTCGACGTGCTTGACCTCAAGGGCAGCCTGGGTAAATCGGTTGACGTAATCCCTGACACTGTCGTCTCCCTGCTTGACAGCGTACAGAGAAGTTATTTCTTTCCTCCGCGTCCTAGTTGTAGAGAATGCAGCGGAGAAAGCGTCAGTTAAGTGCCCAAAAGAAGAAATCGACCCTGGTTCGAGCCGTCGGAACCACTGCCGAGCAGGGCCTGTAAGGGTGAGGGAGAAGGCTTTGCACATTGCAGCGTCACTGGCATTCTGCAACTGCATGTGCCCGCGAAAGAGCTCGGCCGCGTCAGTGGCCCCATCGTAAGACTTGATTTGTGGGACCTTGAACTTCGGCGGCATGGGTGCCCGCATTATATGATCCGGGAAGGGCGGACCCTGCGCCCTGATCTCATCCGAACCGAACCTGCAATTGCGGATGTCATCGATCTGTCGCTGCAGCACCCGAAATTAGCGACTATTCATATCTTCGGGCAGTTCGACCCGATAAGGTACTCCGCCCTCAGCACGGCCTTCAGCTCCGCCTTGGCGATTTCTGTTAATCCCTCGGTATCCGAGCCGATCAAATACCGAGGCTCTAGAACCTTGTGGTGAGGGGACACGGTGTGGTTGACGTCCCATCTGTCATTCATGAACCAGTCGATTATCGAGCAGGGGCCCTCTGGTGGATCCTGGAGACTGCTCTGATCGGTCCTCCCAGTTAGTGGCACTCTGCTCACGCCGACCCTCTGCCTGGTCAACCTGGGCAGGGGGTGGCGGTTCTGGCGTAGCTTGTTGTCGAGCTTGCGCGAGCTGCCGAGTTAAAATCTGAACTGCATCTGTGAGCTCCTGGATGGGGTCATGTGCAGCTCGGGCCTGCATCGACTCAGCTCTTGCCGCGCTTCCTTGCCCTCCGGACCAGGATCTGGCGGTCCGAGGACGACTGCTGGGCCGTTCTGTAGCTGGTTGCCTATGCCTGGCATCGCCCGACTCCTGATGTCGGGCGGTACTATCTCTTACGTTACCTCGTGTTGTCATTTCGGAAATTCGAGGTAGAATAACTTTGGATTGGGGCGCGTCTTGCCCTCCTTCTAGCGCCAAAATGTTGATGCTTACCACTGCCCGGCGTCGGATCAACACCCAAGTGTGACTGAACACCTTCTGACCTCCTCTTAAGCTTGCCCCTGGTCGGGATTGAGTACCTGCGAGAGGGATGATTCAGAGAAATGGGGTTAGCCAATAGACAAGGGCTCTCTGATGCTCAAGGCAAGAACTGTTCGGCAGAGGTCGGCAACTGATTAAATGAGAAGAGGTCTCTCTCTTTAAAACGTCATAAATGCATCCTATTTATAGGCCACCAGCTGGATCGGGTGCAAGATGGGTTTTGCCCATTACCCAGGTGTCACATCAAAGTATATCAAGCAATAGGTGACAAGTGTCGCGTCCATAGTCCAATGGATTGGACTCTATCGGACGGCAGCACGCCTGCCTGGTGTTGGCCAACAAGGATGGGTAGTGACGTGTTATGATGAATAGCGTGGCCCGGCCCGAGCTACAGTTCATCACCCGAGGTGGCAGCCTTCTTGGGGGCGTGCCCTCAGATCAGTGGAAGGCTCCCCGGGAAGAAGCATAATTAGTCAGGTCGGACGGTAGCCATTTCTGCCGAACTTATTTGCCGACCACCAAAGTTAATGTCCTCGGTGGGAGTGCCGAGCTACCCTCAACAACAGTGATTAAAAATTTTAATCTCCACAGAAGATGCTTCACTTATGTCAAAGTTTCTCGCTTCCTTGCACACGTTAGTAGTTGTATGCATAGGGGATTTCTTTTATTATTATTATTATTTTCCTTGGATGAAGAGGAATGCATCTCTCAATATAGGATTTTTCTTTAAAAAGGAAAAATTAGGGAATAAAATGGGCGCTCAAACCCCCTAACTTTTTTGTTACAATGCAGGTATGTGTATCTTATAATTGTTACAAATTAAAATAAGTCCCAAAAACATAGTCTCTTTGTAAAAAATGAGATAATTAGAGCGGATGTCACTAACTTTTGGTGTGGATTGAATTATGTCACAAGTAAAAAAAAAAAAAGTCCTATAATTTCTACCACAGTGGTAAAAAAAGGAATGATTGTATGGACTAAAATACCCCGAATTAGTCTAGGGTTTTTTCAATCTCTCTTCTTACTCATCTCAAGTCAGATTCATGCTCTATGGCACTTGTATATATTTATTATTTGCCAAATATATGTTTTTCTTGTAGTAAACTTGACATGTACATAGTAAATTCGTGATGTACCACACTTATCTTAATTAAGACACAGATATTGTGTGAAACTTTTAAATTTAGAATTTACATAATAAATTTGTAATTTACCACACTCATCTTAACTAAGGCAAGTCCATTATGGGCAATTTGTAAATTCAAAATTTACATAGTAAATTTGTAATTTACCACACTTATCATAACCTCACTTATCTTAACTAAGACAGGTACATTATGTGCAACTTATAAATCCGTAATTTACCAATTAACTATTAATGTTGATTTACAAAATTTGCCTAGGGGAATGGGTAATTTGAGAAGTACACTAAATTAACTGATATGGTAGAATGACATTTTTTCAAATAGTTTTTTTCTTGTGGCAAATTTCAATCAAAACTCCTTATTTGTGATGTATATGTAAAGAGCATGTCAAAAATTAAAGTTAAAAATATGCTTATGTATGTCCCATCTCATTGTTTTAAGTTAAAATTTTAATTTTACATTTATATATGAAAACAGATTTTCAATAAATCCAAGGTTTATTTACCATTTTATGTTGTATATTTTAAAGTTTTGATTTTTTATCTGATTGATTGTATATATTCAAATTTACATATTTTCCCAGTCAATTCTCCATTTTGATCTAAAAATGTTCAAAATATGCTCAAATATAAAATGGTTATTTATCTTTTTATACAATGTGTTTTAAGTTTATTTAAACTTTACTTTTGATTTTTTAACATCATCAAATGTATACCTTCATATTAAATATAATATACAAATCTACGCCTTTTCATGATTAACCATCAATTTTGATCTTAAAATCCTAAATGTACTCCTAAATAGAAAAACAAAACAACTTTTAAAAAATTTAAAAAGCTATATAGTTTCAGTTTTGATTTCAAAATGAACCCTCAAAAATATTTTTTTCCTTCTAAATTTGAAAGTTTTAACCTTATTGATTAAGGATAATTTGATTATTTTAAAGGTAAAAATAAATTAATGATTAAGATAAGATATTGATTTGTGTACTAAATCTATTATAAATGTATATTTTGATGAGATCAAAACCTAAATACTATTTGGTAGTATTTTTAAAATGGTTTTTATTTTTGGAAAAAATTGAAAATAAGAATGTTTTGAAGAATGTGTTAGAACTATTTTTGAAATTGTGTTTGGCTCTATAGGGTGATATGTTTTGAAAAAACAATTAATAAAAAAAATTAATATAAGTAAAATCAAATTTAATTTTAAAAACACTAATTATTAATATATTAATAATTTTTATTATTATCAAAAACCAAGAGGAAGAGATTCATAATATATTAACGACAATGATGATGGACTCAACCCCACCTCCAACGGACACAGCCCCTACCCCCCACAGACCCAACCTCTACCCTTGATAGCCCCCCAACCACACTCCATGACCATCCTCGACGACCCCAAGCCCCCACCCTATCTCTCTCACTCTCTCTTTTTCTCTCACAGCAGCAGACCTGTGGGCGAGGGCGATGAGGGTCACTAGGAGGAGAGGCTTGGGTTAGAGGTCTTGTCGGCGAGGGGTGGTTGCAAGGGATGGCGGCGGCTAGGGTGGTGTTGGTTGTTAGGAGGAGGGCCAACAATGTCACCAGGAGGAGAGGTTGGGTTGATGGTCTCACCAACGACGGGTGGTCTCGCCGACGAGGGGTGGTCATAGAGATGACGAGGGGTCATAGATCTGAGAGAAAAAACGAGGGAGTGGGAAAGAGTGGGGAACAAAATGAGTAAAAACAAGCTTTTTGTTTTCAATTTTGGGGGTTTTTTTGGGTGTTTTGAAAATTGTTTCTATTTTGTTTATGGATCAAATTTTAACTAAACACATTTTTAAAACTATTTTTTATTTTTTGTGTTTTTGAAAATGGAGAAAAATTTTCAAAAACAATGCCAAATGTAATAGTTTTTCAATAAACTTAAAAGACAAGGTATAAAAAGAAATATCCCAATTAAAAAATAAGTAAACTTCAAAAATTTTAAAAGAAAGGCTTTGACCTAAAAATGTCTCAAATGCTCTAAAACATAGGTTATGTGTGCTTTTGTTTTTTTCCTTCTTATATTTTAAAGTTTCTTTTTTTTTTCTATTTTTCTTAAACACAATTTGTTCATTTTAAAGGTCAAAATCAATTATTAACCAAGGTAAGGTATATATTTATATTTGAAATTTGATATAAAATTATATGTATGATGCTATCAAAACTTGCAAGTATAATTTTTTTAATAAACCTAAAACAAAGAGCATAAAAAGATAAATATCCTTTTTTTTTTTTAACTTAAATGGACCTTGGACCAAACACAATTTTCCCTTTAGGAAGTTGTAGTAAATAACACTTTTTCAAAACTTATTGAAGTAAATAGTTAGGTTTGAAAATATAGTTTTCTGAGAGAGAAATAATCTCTACTGTCATCAAAAGGATTGTACATGGCTTTATATAGTATTACATAGCTAATGGGAAAACAAATCCTAGTGGGATTCCATAATTGACTCTATACCTAATTTACGCAGCCTAAGATTAGGTAACTAAAAGTCCAACTATACAACAAAGTAGTCAATTTCTAACAACTACAATTAATGCACATGTTTCATCATCCCTAGAATAGCCTCATTAGCTCCTACAAATCCAACACCCCCTCAAGTTAGTGCATAGATATCAATCATGCCCAACTTGCTTACAAGAAGCTCAAAAATTAGGCCTAAACAACCCATTGGTGAGAATATCAGCTATTTGTTGCATTGTAGGGACAAAAGGCATGCAAATAGCTCCACATTCAATCTTCTCTTTGATGAAGTGTCTGTCAATTTCCATGTGTTTCGTGCGATCATTTTGTACTGGATTTTGTGCAATGTTGAAAATAGCTTTGTTATCACAATACAACTTCATTGGCGTGTTTATTAGCATCTTTAGCTCCTTGAGAATTCTTTCCACCTATAGCATCTCACAAACTCCGTTAGCCATAGCTCTATATTCTGCTTCAGCGCTGCTCCTTGCAACTACATTTTGTTTTTTGCTTCTCTATATGACTAGATTTCTCCAAACATAAGTGCAATATCCTGACATGGATCTCCTGTCAACAACTGACCCTACCCAATCTACATTAGTGTATGCCTCAATGCTCCATGTGGTGTAACACCCGAGCATTTTTATAACATTAAAAATGCAATAAGTTAAGGATTATGTTAAGACAAAAATACAGATTTAGGAAAAAATACTATAAAATAACATGAAAAATTATACAGTATTAAAATAATACAGTGTAAGAAAGTACACTGATAAAGTTATGTAAAATAAAAATTACACTGCAAAAGTAATGCAGTGTAAGAATTAAATTGTTTAAGGTTAAACAGTATAAAAATTAGACTGTTTAAGTTAAACAGTATAAGAATAATACTGTTTGGAGAATATGGATGAATAAAGAATGCTGTAACAGTATAGAGAATGTACCAAAAGTATAAGAAAATACTGTTAGTTTAAATTTAGATTGTACAAAGTTAGATAATATTTAAATTTCATAATATGATGGATGGAAATAAGTATGGGAGGTTATGGGACCTCATGAATTGTATGGAAAAGAATACCAACAGTGTAAGAAAAATACTGTCATTATAAACTTGGATTGTGTAAAAAGTATGGTGGACACTCAATGGATTTTGATTAGGCCACCACACCATGAAATGTGGCCCAATCACCTAAAGCCACCCAAGGGAACCCACTTGATTACCATGAGTCAAATGGTGACTCACCACCTTTTTTTTTTTAAAAAAAAAGAGAAAAGAAAAGAAAAAGAAAAAAAAAGTGAATATATTCATGGTATAAGAGACCATTTGGTCTCCAATGTGCAAGAGAAAAGAAAAGAAGAGAAGAATGTGAAAAGGAAGAAAGAAAGGAAAGAAAGGAAAGAAAAGAAAGAAAGAAAGGAAGGAAGAAAGAAAAAAAAAATGCTCCATTTCTTCCTCCCAAAAACCGCCACCCAAAGTAATTCTTTCTCAAAAATTTTGATGAATTCCAAGCTTCAAGTCATGTTCAAAGCAAGTTTAAGACTAAAAGCTCAAGGATTTCACAAATTTTAAGGTAAAACCCAAACTTTACCCTAAGATTTCTAGGGTTTTTGTCAAAGTTTTGATGAAATTTTTATGATGAGGTATGGGCTTGATGTCAAGAGGAATTTGAAGGATTTCAAGCAACAAAAAGGAAGAACAAGCCCCTAGGAAGAATTGTGTAAAATTTTAGTCCTTGAAGTCAACTTAAAATTTATGTTTTATGCATATTATATGTTTGATGAAATAATTTTGGTCTATGGCATGTAAATGGACAATATGGCATGATTATTTTATGTTATATGTTGATGGTGATGGTGATAGAAAGAAGAAAGTAAGGGTTTTGGTGAAATTTCAAAAGGGACTAAATTGTAAAGAAAATAAATTCTCGACAGATTTGAAAATCAACCAAAAAGTCCCCCTAAACGATAGAATTTCAAAAAAGTTACAACATAAAAGTTGTAGAATGCATTGAAACAGTTAAGATAGTGTGAACAGTTTTCAAAAATTCTGCTCGATTTAGAAGTTATGAATTTTACGAAATTTTGGGCACAAAATTTCAAGAAATGAAAACGTTATGAAAAGTTTAAAATTTGACCATGGTGCTTTTGTAAGTTTTATTCCTTGTGAGAAACTGAGTGTATTGGTATAAAGTAGTCGTTTTTGGTTTTGAGAGCAAAAATGTAAATATTTTTGTATTTCGAGCCAAAACCGTGAAATTATGTGAAAACTAGGTTTTTACTAGGGAACATGGATTTCCTACACTGCTGTAGGTAGTAAGTAATTATAGATGCTAAGTTTTAAAGAATTCAAAGTTTAGGCAAGGAAAGAATGAAAGAAAAAGAGTTAAGGGCAAAATGATCATATTGTGAAAATAGCCAAAACTGATTCGAAACGCTTGATGTCGAGAAATGTTCCTTAGTGAGAATTTTTTCGTAATATGTAAGTAATAGAATGATAAAGTTAAATAATGGGTTTTATATAGTCACGAAATGGACGAAAACCCCGTTAAGGGTAAAATCGTCATTTTTGAAGAAACAGCGAGAACAGAGTCGAACACTCCTAATTAGCACAATGTTCATGGATAGAAAATGTTCTGTAATATATTAAGTAATGAAACCGTCATATGAAACAAGGAATGTAACTAAGGGATGCTCAAAAACAAAGGTAACCCTGTAAGTTACAAAGTCAAAATAAATAAAGAAATGGTAACCCAATGGGTTATATAACTAAAAGAAAAGTAACCCCGGTGGGTTACAAAGCTAAGTGAAGGAAAGGTAAACCAATGGTTTATAAGGTTAAGTAAAGAGAATGGTAAATCGATAGGGTACAAAGTTAAGTTAAGAGGAAATGAATGTTTAATATTTACGTTTTATTATCAATGAGTGGATTGATAAAAAGAAAGTTAATTGATGAATCGACTATCATTTGATCAGCATATAGAGGCCAACTAATGAAAGGAAAAGGAACGGAATAGAGAACACTAAAGTATAGTCCAAGTAAGTTCAGACCTCACTTACAGCATGAAGTAAATAATTTTCAAATATTTATATATATATATATATATATATGTTTGCAAATGTGTTTATAATTGTTATACAAGTTGTTTCTAAAAGTATGTTTGCATTTGTTATGCAAAAAGTTTTACAGTTTAAATCAAGATTTGTAATATATTTGTAACTATTATGTTAAAGCATCATTGCATATAATATGCGTAAAGTTTTTGAAGATCAAGTAAAAGCTTACAATGTAATTGCAACAATTATGTTTAAAGTATGTTTTGCATTTTATTAATGCATAACATTTTACAGTATGAGTTATAAGTTTTATGTTGTATTTGTTATGCAAAAATTTGCATTTGTTATGCAATAAGTTTTAGAGTACAAGATATGATTTGCAAAATGTGTTTGCTTTTTATGTTGCATTTGTTATGTAATAGGTTTTAGAGTATAAGATATGATTTGCAAAGGCGTTTGCATATGGTGTGTTAGCATTTGTTATGCTCATTAACGTTACAAAGAAGGTAAAGCATAGATGATAAAAGAAAGTGTTATACCAGCCTCCTTGTTGTGAGGTACTGAAAGTAAAATTAAAGTTTGATCTCCTAGATGTGAGGTACATGACCTCAGTGTTTGATGGTCTCAAGTCTTCCGCAAGGGAAGCATCATGTTTATGACCTCATGATTAATGATGTTGGTACGAACACCAAAGTAAGATAAGGAAAGTTAAGGAACAAATGATGAAAAGTTAAAGTAAGATAAGAAAAGATAAGGAACAAAGATAGACAGTTAAAGTAAGAAAAGAATGATCATAAGACACTCATAATCGAAAGTTCATAATTGAGCATAAATGGATATATGTATTTTGAATTTGCTTATTTTTCTTGTTATGAAACATTTTTATGTTATGAAAAACATTCTAAGGAATGTTTTATGTTAAGTGTTTATGAAAACATTTCACGGTGACAAGAAAAGGTTTATAAATGACTGTTTATAAAAAGCATTCTGATGATTGTTTCATGTTAAATGTTTTATGAAAAGCGTTTATGAAAAACATTACAGAAATGCCTTATGAAAACGTTTATGAAAAACATTTTAGAAATGTTTTATGAAAAACATTTATGAGAAATGTTTCAAGAGAAGGGTATTATGAGAAAGTTTTTAAAGCATGTTTAATATAGTGTTTTCAAAGTATTAAAAAAATCACAGTTTTAAGAAATAGTTTTAAAGTTTTACGATATATTTACGAAATGTTTTATTTTCTTATAAAGTCAGGTTTTAATCAATGATTCAGTAAATGTTTCTTAATAAGTTTTAGGAAATGATTTGAAATGATTTTAAAGGCAAATGTTGAGCGAGGTCTCAACTTGAATGGCAATAGAGTTCGCAATAGTTTTTAACTACATTTAATATAGTGTTTTCAAAGTATTAAGAAGATCACAGTTTTAAGAAATAGTTTTAAAGTTTTACGATATATTTACAAAATATTTTATTTTCTTATAAAGTTAAGTTTTAATCAATCATTCAGTAAATGTTTCTTAATAAGTTTTAAGAAACGATTTGAAATGATTTTAAAGATAAGTGTTGAGCGAGGTCTCAACTTGAATGGCCATAGAGTTCGCAACAGTTTTTAAGTACGTTTAAAGAATGTTTAAAGAAAAAAAATTTAATTCACTATTTTTCTTGCTAAGTAAGTAAGATTAATATTTAAGAACAATGTTTAAAAAAGTTAAGTGACTACCTAAAAAGGCGGGTCGTCACAGGTGGTATCAGAGAGTTATCCTGCCATCCTATCTCGCGCTGTCATATGTCCGCTACACCATAGCTCAAGTAAGTAAGTTAAGTTAAATAAGAAGAAAAGTTAGAATTTAACGAATATGCGTTTGTGTTGGGCATAGCCTTTGATATCGGCACACCCAAATGAGCAACGGGAAGGCAAAGGTCAAAGAATAAACATAATGTTATATGTTATATTTTCCCCGCAAGTCGATCATTGTTATCGTCCATCAACGGTAACAAGTCAATGAAGGTCAAACATGGTCAATGATAGTCAACAGATGACCGACTGCTCAAAAATCAAGAAGATGAGCTCATGACAAGTTATGATGTTTTTGTGCCAAATGATGTTGTTTGTTTGAGCAAATCATACTCTATTAGAGTTATTCGGCATTGGCTACACGTATAACGAGGAAAAGCAGATCAAGATAACGGAATAATGAAGGTCCAAAAGTGGTTTTTGGTGCTCCATAGAACGAGAGTGCCTGAGAGCAACCAGGCATTAGATGACTAAATATGCGATTTTTTTTCGAGCGTAAGCACTTCGCAGCTGAGCTGAGACATGCTAATGAGTTCATAACTGCCTGGATGGGGATCACGATTAAGACAATGATGCCAAATATGTTAGCAAAAACCTCACAGATTGGAGGATAGAAGCTGGAGATTTATACGTTACGAGAAAAATTACAGAAAAATAAAATTTTAGAATAGGTATAGGACCAAAAGATTATAGATTTATGGTCGGATGACCCTAATCTTTTGATAGACATGATGTTATTTGAATGAAAATGAACCCTATTTTCAAGAATAGTATTCATTGGTACAATGCTAAACCATTAGATAACTGAAAATTGCCCTCAGATGTTGAAAGATCAGAGTTACGCAGCAGAAGTATAGTGTATAATTTAAAGAAATATGTCAGTAATATGATGAAAATTGTTGAAGTTTCAAGATGGAGGCTTAGGTTTTAGTAAGAAAGTAATGATACAAGAAAGCATGTTAAGAACGGAAAGGGTGATAAGGGAGATGAACTACCAAGGAAGGTTTTAATTTTTGAGGACGAAAATATTTAAGGAGGGTAGATTGTAACACTCGAGCATTTTTATTACATTAAAAATGTAATAAGTTAAGGATTATGTTAAGACAAAAACATAGTTTAAGGAGAAAAAAAACTATATAATAACATGAAAAATTATACAGTATTAAAATAATGCAATGTGAGAAAGTACATTGATAAAGTTATATAGTATAAAAATTATACTACAAAAGTAATGCAATGTAGGAATTGGACTGTTTAAGGTTAAACAGTACAGAAATTGGACTGTTTAAGTTAAAACAACATAGGAATAATACTATTTGAAGAATATGGGTGAATAAAAATGCTGTAACAGTATAGAGAATGTACTGATAGTATAAGAAAAATATTGTCAGTATAAATTTAGATTGTACAAAATTAGATAATATTGAAATTTCATTATGTGATAGATGGAAATAAGTATAGGAGGTTATGGGACCTCATGAACTGTATGGAAAAGAATACCAGCAGTATAAGAAAATACTATCAATATAAACTTAGACTGCGTAAAAAGTATGGTGGACACTCAATGGATTTTGATTGGGCCATCACACCATGAAATGTGGCCCAATCACCTAAAGCCACCCAAGGGAACCTACTTGATTACCATGAGTCATATGGTGACTCACCACATTTTTTTTTTTTAAAAAAAGAAAAGAAAAGAAAAAGAAAAAAAAGTGAATATATTCATGGTACAAGAGACCATTTGGTCTCCAACGTGCAAGAGACAAGAAAGAAGAGAAGAACGTGAAAAGGAAGAAAGAAAGAAAGGAAAGGAAAGAAAAGAAAGAAAGAAAGGAAGAAAGAAACAAAGAAAAAAAATGCTCCATTTCTTCCACCCAAAAACCATCACCCAAAGCATTCTTTCTCAAAAATTTTGATGAATTCCAAGCTCCAAGTCATGTTCAAAGCAAGTTTAAGACTAAAAGCTCAAGGATTTCACAAATTTTAAGGTAAAACCCAAACTTTACCCTAAGTTTTCTAGGGTTTTTGTCAAAGTTTTGATGAAGTTTTTATGATGAGGTATGGGCCTGATATCAAGGGAACAAGCCCCTAGCAAGGATTAGGTAAAATTCTAAACCTTAAAGTTAACTTAAAATTTATGTTTTATGCATATTATATGTTTGATGAAATGATTTTTGGTCTATGTCATGTAAATGGACAATATGGCATGATTATTTTATGTTATATGTTGATGGTGATGATGATAGAAAGAAGAAAGTAAGGGTTTTGGTGAAATTTCAAAAGGGACTAAATTGTAAAAAAAATGAATTCTTGGTAGATTTAAAAATCAGCCAAAAAGTCCTCCTAAATGATGGAATTTAAAAAAAGTTACAACACAAAAGTTGTAGAACACATTGAAACTGTTAGAATAGTGTGAACAGTTTTCCAAAATTCTGCCAAGTTTAGAAGTTATGAATTTTATGAAATTTTGGGCACAATTTCAAGAAATGAAAACGTTATGAAAGGTTTAGAATTTGACCATGGTTCTATTGTAAGTTTTATTCCTTGCAAGAAACTGAGTGTTTTGGTATAAAGTGGTAGTTTTTGGTATCGAGGGCAAAAATGTAAATATCTTGTATTTTGGCCAAAATCGTAAAATTGTGTGAAAACTAGGTTTTCACTAGGGAACGTTGATTTCCTACACTAATTTAGGCATTAAGTAATTATAGATGCTAAGTTTTAAAGAATTCAAAGTTTAGGCAAGGAAAGAATGAAAGTAAAAGAGATTAAGGGCAAAATGGTCATTTGTAAAAAAGGCCAAAACTGACCCAAAATGCCTGATGTCGGGAAACATTCCTTAGTGGAAATTTTTTGTAATATGTAGGTAATAGAATGGTAAAGTTAAGTAATGGGTTTTATAGAGTTACAAAATAGATAAAAAAAAACCGTTAAGGGTAAAATCGTCATGTTTTAGGAAACGGCTAGAACAGAGTGTTACGAAATGGACGAAAAACCCGTTAAGGGTAAAATCATCATTTTCTAAGAAACGGCTAGAATGGAGTTGAACACTCCAAATTAACATAACGTTATTAGATGAAAAATATTTCATAATATGTTAAGTAACGAAACCGTCATATGAGACATGGAATGTAACTAAGGGATGGTCAAGAACAAAGGTAACAAGGTAGGTTACAAAGTCAAAATAAAGAAAGAAATGATAACCCAGTGGGTTATATAATTAAAAGGAAAAGTAACCCTGGTGGGTTACAAAGCTAAGTGAAGGAAAGGTAAACCGATGGTTTATAAGGTTGAGTAAAGAAAAGGATAAACCAATAGGGTAACAAGTTAAGTTAAGAGGAAATGAATGTTTAATGTTTACGTTTTATTATCAATGGAGTAGATTGATTAGAAAAAAGTTAATTGATGAGTCGATTGCCGTTTGATCAGGACACATAAGTCAACTAATGAAAGGAAAAGAAACGGAATAGAGAACACTAGAGTGTAGTCCAGGTAAGTTTAGACCCCACTTATAGTATGAAGTAAATAATTTTCAAATGTTTATATATATATATATATGTTTACAAATGTGTTTGCAATTGTTATACAAGTTGTTTTTTAAAGTATGTTTGCATTTGTTATGCAAAAAGTATTACAGTTTAAATCAAGATTTGCAATGTATTTACAACTATTATGTTAAAGCATCATTACATATAATATGCGTAAAGTTTTTGAAGATTAAGTAAAAGTTTGCAATGTAATTGCAACAATTATGTTTAAAGTATGTTTTGCATTTTATTAATGCATAGTGTTTTACAGTATGAGTTATAAGTTTTATGTTGCATTTGTTATGCAATAAGTTTCAGAGTACATGTTATGATTTGCAAAATGTGTTTGCTTTCTATGTTGCATTTATTATGCAATAGGTTTTAGAGTATAAGATATGATTTGCAAAGGTGTTTGCTTATGATGTGTTAGCATTTGTTATGCTTATTAACGTTAAAAAGAAGGTAAAGCACAGATGATAAAAGAAAGTGTCGTACCAGCCTTCTTGTTGTAAGGTACTGAAAGTAAAATTAAAGTTTGACCTCCTAGATGTGAGGTATATGGCCTCAGTGTTTGATGGTCTCAAGTCTTCCGCAAGGGAAGCATCATGTTTTTGATCTCATGATTAATGATATTGGCACGAACACCAAAGTAAGATTAGGAAAGTTAAGGAACAAAGGATGAAAAGTTAAAGTAAGATAAGGACAGTTAAGGAACAAAGGATGGAAAGTTAAAGTAAGATAAGAAAAGATAATGAACAAAGATAGAAAGTTAAAGTAAGAAAAGAATGATCATAAGATGCTCATAATTGAAAGTTCATAATTGAGCATAAATGGATACATGTATTTTGATTTTGCTTATTTTTCTTATTATGAAACTTTTTTATGTTATGAAAAACATTCTGAGGAATGTTTTATGTTAAGTGTTTATGAAAACATTTTCATGGTTACAAGAAAAGGTTTATAAATGACGTTTTATGAAAAGCATTCTGAGGATTGCTACATGTTAAATGTTTTATGAAAAGCGTTTATAAAAAAAGGTCACAGAAATGCTTTATGAAAACTTTTATGAAAAACGTTTTAGAAATGTTTTATGAAAAATGTTTATGAGAAATGTTTCAAGATAAGGGTATTATGAGAAAGTTTTTAAAGCATGTTTAAATGCTTTGTGAGATTTTGTTTGAACTTACCGAGCAAAAGCTCATTAAAAGTTTCTTCATGCTGTAGGTAGTTTTATGGGTGATCTGTGGGACCCGTTAGAGGAGCTGGGTGCTGCGGAGGACAGATGTGAGGATTTGGGTATGAATACCACCACAGTTTGCTTCCACTACTCAAAGAAAAGGTTTTCCACTATTTAATATAGTGTTTTCAAAGTATTAAGAAAATCATAGTTTTAAGAAATAGTTTTAAAGTTTTACGATATATTTACAAAATGTTTTATTTTCTTATAAAGTTAAGTTTTAATCAATGATTCAGTAAATGTTTCTAAATAAGTTTTAAGAAATGATTTTAAAGGCAAGTGTTGAGCGATGTCTCAACTTGAATGGCGACAAAGGTCACAACAGTTTTTAAGTACGTTTTAAAGAATGTTTAAAAAAAATTAATTCACTATTCACAAAATTTAATTCACAACAATTTTTAAAGATTAATGTTTAAGAACGATATTTAAGAAACTTAAGTTATTGCCCGAAAAGGTGGGTCGTTACACGTGGGGTCTTCTGAAACAGTAAACCTTTTCCTAGAGTGCTTTTCAAATATCAAAGAATTCAATAAACTGCTTCAAAGTGTTTCTCATAAGGCGAATGCATAAATTGGCTTATCAAACTTACAACAAAAGCAATATCTAGCCATGTATAAGATAAGTAGATCAATTTCCCCACCAATTTTTGATATCAAGCTATATTCACTGGATTACCTTCCTTGTCATCTCCAAGTTTCTGATTGGGATCAATTGGAGTATCTATTGGCGTGCAGCTGTTTATTCCAGTCTCCTTAAGAATATCAAGAACATACTTTCGTTGGGAGATAATAATTCCCTTCTTTGATCTTGCAACTTCTATTCCAAGAAAGTATCTCATAGGTCCTAAGTCTTTGATCTCAAATGTTAAGAAGTGGGAAGTTTTCAACTGGTTTATCTCAAATACATTCTCCGATGAGAATTATATCATCCACATACACAATCAGCACATCTATTTTCCCATCCTGTGAATGTTTAATGAACATTGTGTGGTTAGCTTGCCCTTGAATGTACCCTTAACTTTTGACACATCGAATAAATTTCTCAAACTAAGCTCTCGGCGATTGTTTCAACCCATATAAAGATTTCTTCAGTCTACACAACTTTGTAAAAGCACAAAAGAGAGATGAAAGGTTTTTGTAAGACACGTAATGGGATAAGGGATGTTGGGTACAGGACTGTACACTCTTTCGGTGTGCGATAGGAAGGTTGCAATTATTCGACTCAGAATTGGTACTTGGCTCAGTTATCAGACTAGGAGACTCAAAATTTGAAGATGAAGTAGGTTGGGCATTTTGTGGAGACTCAGTAAGAACATTACCTGGGGTAATCATAGATTTTAGGAGTGCAAGAGATTGGAAGGTCCATTCTTTTGAGTTGCCTTCTGTCTCAAATAGATAATGTCAAATGGTTTCGATCCTATAGCTCTCTTGTTAAAAATCATGGAGTCATAATCATCATGAGATGGCATAGTAGGGGAACCTGCATCCTTAGTATCTAAAACACCTAGTCTACTTCCATCTGTTATAAAGATATCTGAATTTTTGGGTAGAATGGTTGCGTTTTTAGATAGAAAAGTCAAGGTGGGAGAAGAATTATTTTGAGTCTCTTTGGGTAGAATGGTCAAAGTAGGAGAAGAATTATTTTGAGTCTTTTCAGTTTGAATAACGTCATCATCGGTTTGAAAAAATCATCATCATGAGACATCAAATCTTCAGTTTGGTTCCCCCTCTGAAGATGAGGCGTGAAATATGAGTGTAATTCAAAAAATGTAACTTCCATGTTAATAAACATTTTTTTTTTAGAAATAGGATCAAAGCATTTATATACCTTTTGATTAGGAGCATTGCCAAAAAACACACATTTTGTGACTCGGGGCTCAAGTTTTCTCTGATTATGATTGTGAATGTGAACAAATACGGTACAACCAAATATCTTTAAGGGTAAAGAAGAAGATAGCCTATTTGTTGGGTAAAATTTACAAAACATATCAAGAGGTATTTCAGAGTTCAAAACTCTATTAGGCATTTGATTCATAAGATACATAGCAATAATAACCGCTTCCCTCCAAAGATATTTAGGTAACTTATTAGCAAAAAGTAAAGCCCGAGCAATTTTAAATGGGTGTTTGTTTTTTCTTTCAACCAAACCATTCTGTTGTGAAGTGTCATTATAAGAACTTTGGTGAATAATTCTTTTTTTAAGGAAAAAATGACTCAAATACTTTTTGAAATATTCACGACCATTATCACTTTGTAAATTTTGAATGGGTTTTTGAAATTATTTTTCTACCACGGTGTAAAAGTTTTTGAAAATTTCTTCCACTTCAGATTTTTCTTTCATCAAATAAACCTAACTTAATCTTATGTGATCATCAATAAAAATTCAACCACTTTTCACCAAAAAATGTAGATGTTTGACATGGACCCCAGATAGCAGTATGGATCATAGTAAACATTGTGGTTGGTTTGTGAGGTTGAGGGAAGAAAGATGCACGATGATGTTTAGCAAACTAACATACTTTGCATTGAAAAGAAGATGGATTCTTATTCTGGAATAAATTTAAAAACAAGTGTTTTGAATACTGAAAATTAGGATGGCCTAGCCTATAATGCCATAACATAATATCACTATCCTTGAGAGCAAAAGCAGAATTTAAACAAGTACTTTGACATCGTACATTCGAGTCAAATCCATTTTCAAAGTAGTAGAGTCCATCCTTTTTCCCTAGAACTGCCAATCATCCACCCCATGGTCAATTCCTGAAACTCATAATAAGATAAATAAAAAATTAGCTTGATACTGTTGATCAGAAGTGATTTTACCGAGGGACAACAAATTATTAGACAAATTGGGGACATGAAGAACATCATGAGAATTAACAAGGGAGCAAGTTTGATTGTTCCTTTCTCGGCAATGACCGAGAGTGAACTAGTGGCAATCTTGACCTTTTTATTGCCTTCACAGGGACTATAAGATGAGAACAACTTGGAGTAGCTAGTCATATGATCGGTTACACCTGAATCAATGATCCACTAACTAGCAAAATTAGGAATGATACTCAAACATGTAGTGGTTAGAGAATTACCTTTTTGAGCCACAGAACAAATTGGGGTTAAAGATAACTTTGGAGAATGGAATAATTTATACAGGTGTTCTAATTGCTCCTTGGTGAAAGGGACTACCTCTGAGTTGGTAAAAGACTCTTGAGGATTTTCAGTTGTGGCCTCTAGGCTCGATCATTGCGTTTGGACTTTGTCTTCTAGTTTGCTAGTTTACCATGCAGTTTCCAACAAGTCTCCTTCATATGCCATAGTTTTTTGCAATGTTTGTACCATGGTTTTTTATAACCATCATTTTCAGAGTCGATACCTTTAGATACAAAGGCCGAGCCTTCAATTTCCAAGTTAGGAACAGTTTCTTTGCTATTTAGTATCGTTTTCCTCCTTGGTTCTTCACGTCTCACTTTAGAAAACACCTCTCGAATAGGAGGCAAGGGTTTCCTCCCAAGAATAAGGCCTCGGACTTCAACCAAACTCTGATTAAGGCCAGCTAAAAAAGTGTAGGTCCTATTGTTTTCCTCTCTTTTCTTGTGATAAGTGTAGTCATTTGAATTCTCTCAAACATCGTCATAACACTAATTAAGGTCTTGCCATAATGTCACCAATTCATTGTAATAAGTGGTGACATCACGGTCACTTTGCTTGGATTGCCAATGTCGGGTTTCTAACTCAAATATTTGAGAAGGATTTTCAAGATCCTAGTAAAGTTCACGAATAGCTTTCCACACGGCTTGAGTAGTTGGAAGAAATAGATGGGGCTTCCCAATGGCTAGCTCCATTGAATTGATAAGCCAAACAATAACAAGGGAGTTCTCAAACTGCCATTTTTTCAGGTGAGGATATCCTATAGCAGGTTTAGTTGTCTCGCTAGTCAAATGTCTGATTCTGCCCCTACCAACGATAATCAACTTCATAGATTGAGCCCACTCAAGGTAATTCTACCCATTAAGTTTCATAGCTGTGAGTTGTAGGGTGGAATTCTGCAAATAAAATCTACAGAAACAGGGATGGAAGAAGCTGCAGAGGTAGGGTGGCTGATTTTGGAAGAATCTGAAGAGATGGTATGTAGTTTTTTGAGAGAGAAATAATCTGTACTGCCATTAGAAGGATTGTATATGGCTTTATATAGTGTTACATAGCTAATAGGATAACAAATCCTAGTGGGATTCTATAGTTGACATACGTAATTTAGGCAGCTTAATATTAGGTAATTAAAAGTCCAATTATGCAGCAAAGTAGTCAATTTCCAACAACTACAATTAATGCATATGTTTCACAATCTCTAGAATAGCCTTATTGGCTCCTACAAATCCAACAGAAAATATTTATAGTAGATAGAAGTAAATAAAAAATTTATTCGATAATTTTTTTCTTATCTATTTACTATGAGTAAAAAATTATTTTACTGGTAAATTTTCTTTTTATTAACAATTACTTCAAATACATTCAAAACCAGCTATCTTCTTCAAAAAGTTTCATAAACCTAATTGTTCCTTCACCTTGATCCCTTTGTTCAAACTAGGCCCTAGAATTAAATACTAAAGAGTAAGAATGTAGCATATGTCCTCCCATATCATCTGGTATTTGTGTATATTAAACTTCGTCAAATCGTGGTTTGCCAATTTTGGAAAGAAACATTCTTCAAAATAGGGAATGCAAAATTGAAATGAAAATGGCTTGAGTAGCTTGGCATAAATATTTGAGTGGCTTAGTTGAAGCAATTTATTGGAGAATTGCAAGCAATCTGAGAATACTTTGTAGTTGTACTTCGAGTATTTTTCAGTAGGAAGTGTGATTAGGCATGCCAAACAAAATAAAAATAAAAAAAAATTACCAATTAACGGAACTTATTTGTAAAATGGGGTAAGTAGACCATTGATGGGACCATGGATGATCAAGCAACATAAACACAATTTAACCCCCCCATCCCGCAAAAAAAAAAAAAAAAGTTGTTTTTCTTTACTTCTTTTTTATTTCTAAATTCAATTATTCAAATGAATGCAGTGAAAGATAGGAAAAACTATGTCCCTTGTCACAATGATTCTACAAGGATTTAGTTAAGTACTTCTGCAAGCAAACTCCATTTACTTTCTTTTTTGACATCCCAACTGATGCTATGATGCTTGTGAAAGTTATACCAGACAAAAATTATACACGACAAAGATTTTTTTTTTTTTTTTTTTGAAAAGAAACTGGAAATTTTATTAAGATAATGGAGCAAGAATACAAAAGGTAGAGAGGAGGAAGAATCCCAAAAGAAAACAAGGCGAGGCTACAAAAAGGGCGCCCAACTCCTTGCTAAGTCAGAAAACAAAGGATTGCCAAATTCTTCTGTCCCTATAAACCCAGTATCTAACTTTATCCCACAAGACAAAACTATCTTCCCTGCAATCTACAAAAGTTCTATTATTTCTCCCAAACCACATAGCCCAAAGAATTGCTAATGTAGAAGTCTTCCACAAAACTTTTTCTTGTAAGACTAAGCATGTGGGGAGGATGAAGTCGAAATAAATACTTGGCACTCCTAGGAATGGCCCAGGAATAACCAAACTCTCTTTCAAAGAGTGAAACCAAATCAACCGAGAGAAACAACAGTGTAAAAACAAATGATCCGCAATCTCCTTTTTTGTCATGCATAAGAAACAGCATCCTGGTGAGATAGAAATAAAAGGGCTACTTCGCTGCATCAAGTCATGAATGTTGAGTTTATCAATGGCAAGAAGGCAACAAGAAACTTAAACGTTACAAGGAACCCAGGTTTTCCAAACACAGTTAAAAAGAGGAAAATTAGCAACTAAGGGGGGTTGGACAAGGCAAGATAAAAAAGATTTAACAGAGAATAAGCCATTCGAATCTGGACCCCAAACAACCCTAGACAAAGATGACAAACTTTTCCAATATGAGAATCAAATGCTTCAAAAAAGATTACTAATTTGTACAAAACTATACAAAAGGGACGATAGATATGAATAATTTGGTTAACATAACCTTCTTTTCTGTGCAAAGATTAACTAGCTAGTTCAGTGATATGACACGAATATAGTTCAAATAGGGATAACAGTGCTTATATCCTTGTGCATTGCTCTAATTACAGCAGTTACTTGCACAATTTGTTCTTCACTTGAACATGCTGAAAGTAGCACTTTGGCAGTTCCCCCATCTGGGTAGCAACCGGCATCGATCATCTCTTCAAAAATTTCTAAGCATCTTGTGTACAATTTCTTTCTAGAGTAGGCTCCGAGACGAGAAGTCCATGTTACAACATCCGGTTTTAAACTTTTCGTCGGAAGCACCTGAAAGAGCTCTTCCATTCTTTCAAAAAATCCAGCCCGTCCGTAAACATTAATCAAGATGTTGTATGTACTAATATCAGCTGCATATGGCCCTTTCTCCATTGCATCAAGAACTGCCTCCATTTTCTCAAATTGGCCTAATCGGCCGTATAAGTTCAACATACCGTTGATGACAAAAGTGTCGGGCTCTAGACCGGATTTGTGCATCTGATTCACTATGTCTTCGCATTTAGCTACGTTTCTGGTCCTGGAGTATGCAGACAATAGTAGCATATGGGATTTCATTGTTGGGGTAATCCCTATTAGCTTCATCTCTTCGAACACAGCTTCTGCATCTATAATGTGCATGAAAAGAAGTGGTGAATTAAGTCCAAAAGTTTAAAGATGAGTGCATCAGTTCAAAGATGGTGGATGTTTTATTTTATACCCTCATGAAGACCAGCTCTTCCATATGCATCTACCATGATATTATATGATGCTCTATCAGGTTCACACCCCATGTGCTGCATGAGTGAAAAAATTTCTGCAGCCCCATATGGAAAACCTGCACGACTATTGGAAGAAAATCGCAAAAGTGGGCTGCATGTCCAAGAAAATAAAAGGTTTACCACCCACCACTCATATGCAATAGCCCCCTGAGCTATAGACAGCTAAGAAATCAAGGATTGGACAAGCAATAATTATTAAATGGCGAATCCACTGTCAAGCCAGTTTGATTTTATTTCTTTTAAACAGGAAAGATATTTTTCTATTACTAGATTTTCTGACATTTTTTTGTGGTAGACGCGCATATCTTATTCTCCTTTCTTGTTTCCTTGTAGCCTTTTTATATATTTTAGTGTAACCTAGTGAGTTTCTTTCCCTACTAAATCTTTAATAATGCTAAGTTTGGGATGGGCACCAGCGATTTTTGTTTCTATCCTTCGGCCGTTGACAAAATTAGACAATGACCAGTTTCTCCTACGTAAGAAATTGCAGTGAGGTAATAAATGCAATCTCATAGCAGCATGGCATGTTTTTTTAACTTTATTACTAATAAACCACAACAGTCTTCATGTTGATATCGTAATCTCTTCACTCTCATATTTGAACTAGTTGCATGCTACTGCTTAATGATCGAGAAAAGTTCAACTAAGTTTATCAGACAACTCACGTAAGAAGTATCACATCCTTGTGTGTTAAACATCTTTTTGAGACAGTTGAAACTAATATGCACTTTTCATGGTCGAGTTTGATAATTTTCCTATTTTCTCCTTTTCAGTTTAACGAAATTTCTGCAAAACAGTGGCATGAATGCAGACAGTTATCTAAAGACTACGATATTCAAGCAATGCTAGACTGAGTATGATGATATTGACCTGTAAGCTTCCATAAGGGCATTATAAGCATACACATCAGGCTCATGCCCTGCTTCTTGCAGCTGCTCAAATATTTCTTCTGCTTTTTCACAAAGTCCTTCCCTGGCAAATGCATTCACCAATGCAGTGTATGTGCAGATATTTGGTTCGCACTTTTGACTTCTCATCTCGTTGAACAACTTCAACGACATACATGATTTACTTTCCTGCATAAAACTCAAGTTTTGAGAAACAGACAGTGATGAGAGATTATTAAGATTCCTGTGGAACATGTAAATGAACACTGCAGATCTTTTTTCTTCTACGTAATGCAAATCATTTCTTGACTCCTAGTTTATTTAGAAATCTGTATGTTTTGCACTCATCGCCTCTGATTAATGTTTTCCAAGGGGCATGAAAAAAAAAGAATTCAACCCCCCCGAACAACCCAACCTACACAAGTCCAGCTGTGGCTCTGTTTAAGCAACTGAACCATGTTAAGTAATGCAACCGATCTAGTGCCACAAAAAAGAGCAGAAACGGGAAGAGATAGAGAGAGAAGAAGAAGAAGAAAAATAAGAGTGAAAAACATGGTTTATCCGCTGTCAAGCGGCAAAAATCTAGGTTTGTTTGAGTGCCAAGAAAAACCATTAATCGAATTAAAGCAAGGCCTACTTTTTGAGCAACCCTATTCGTAAGTACCAATATTAAAACAAGGCACTTATATTCTTCAAAATAGAAAATGACAATAGCATGAGATGAATTAGCCCTTATATGCATGTCTAGAACTGATACAATTATGGCTTACATGATGATACGGATCAGAATCTAGTACATCCTAATATCAGCTTACGCAATAGACGTGAGTGATAATTCCATCAGCCTTTCTTGAGAATTCTGAGACACCGTCTCTGAGTTTCAAGATTTGAGAAATACAACAGAACTTTCAATCTATTTGAAAAATTTGAAGCTTGATATTTCAATCCACATAGAGTTGGTTGAATAACTCTACAATTAAAAATTTAAAAAATAAGATTAAAAACTAAAGAAATTTATAGACAATAGGACCGACCTTTCCATACAAGTTGATCAGCATTGTATAAGTGTCAGTAGATGGTTGGCAGCTATCTCTCTTCATCCTCTGGAAGATCTCTACCGCTTTTTGAGGGTTTCCCCTTTTCATTAACCCGTCAATATAAGCATCATACACGACTGTACCTGAATAAGATCGGCATTTCATTATAAATTTACAATCTTTGATTTATTTATTATGAGTAATTTCATAGCCTGTTTCCTTGCTAAGGAAGTATCATTAGTTATATCCATTCGATTTCACAGTTGGCATAATAATTTGAAATTGCTGATGAGGCAAAGGTCTAAAGTGCAGTCTTTAAAGCTCACATGGAAAAAGGCCTCCCAGTAAATGTCATTCAACTTTAAAACTTAGTCTCCCTCCCTCTCTCTATCTAGGCCCACATGCTCAAACCCACATGCCGAACCGGCATACACTGACATACCTTGTTGTAGTAATGGTCTTGTCACCTGTTTCTACTAGAAAACAACAGCTAAAACTGGAGTATTTAGAAACCAGAAAGACTAATATCGGACAGAAAACATCATATATTTGGTCATGTGGCCATTTCTTGACCCTTTCTTTGCAGCTTAAAGAAACCTTTTTATATATAGTGCCATGTGTTTATGCAATTGTTTCAATTTTTTTATCAGGATAATGTGGATGCTTTTGGCTTATTCTAAATGAAGACAAAAACAAATAAGCTTGGAGCAAAGAAATTAAGAAACAATTTCATAGCATACTAAAAATGTTCAATGAAAAACGTCAGGTAAAAAAACTATATATCATACAAGAAATGAATCGAGCATAAAATTCTTGTGTAAGCTCAACCCCTAGGACGTCCGATACCCGATCCTGAATTCCTGTGGTTGCAGCAGTTCTTAGCATAATGAATATTGGATGCATGCTCATGAAGATTTGACCAGAGAAAGAAGAGGAGAAACTTTTATTTATATAATCTGATAAAGTAATTACGTAGAAATCTCTCTCATTTTATACGCAGATAAAAAGGTAATGACAAAAAACCATACTTGGAGGATGTCCATTTTTTCGCATTTCATGGAAGATAGCTTCGGCTTTGTCTAGCAATCCAGACTTGCAGTAGGCCTTTAAAAGAAGGGCATAAGTATCTTCAGTTGGGATGCAACGGGCATCAAGAAGTTCCAAATACGTGGATTCTGCTTCCTTACACATTGATTTCTGCCCATATGCATCTATAAGTAAATTGTAGCAGATAACATCTGGCTTGAAGGAGCTCTTGTACAGCATCCACTCAAATATCTGGACAGTTGACCATAGTGTCAAACCAATATTGCTAAAAAAGTCCATTAAGATGAATTAACTGGCTGGAATAAATAAAGGCACTCGTGATTCTGTGAATATTGAATTTGTTGGATAGTTAGAATAAAATCCCACGATTATTGGGATTAATTAGGCGGATATTAGTTTTCTAAATTAAGCCTTTCCTTTTTTGTTTTTCCTGATTATGTGTTATCACATCAATCAGTTTATTAGGGTCTATTTTGTGGAGATTTTGTTTCCTAGAATAGGGGAATCATTAGTGTATTTTTTCTTTTAAATAGCAAATAGCACTGTAAATGATTTTTCAGAATCAAGAGAATTATTTCTTTTCTCCAAAAATTATTGGTTCATGGTATCAGAGCCGGACGTTCTACTGGCATAGTCTCACCAGCACCACCATCATCTAAATGGCTAATCCCACCTTGTCTACGGCGGAGTCCACTGCAGCTCCAACCGTGTCCAACCCATCCGTATCTCTCACCTCTAACCTTTTGGAAAACCCCTCAATCCAAGTTACAACAAATAAATTAAATGGCAGCAACTTCAGAGAGTGGTACCAGTCTGTTCTCCTCGTCATTAAAGGAAGAGGAAAAATGGGCTACTTGACAGGAGCTGCAGCTGCACCAGAACCAGGATCAGCAACCTACAACGATTGGGAAGCAGAAAATTCGATAGTGATGGCATGGCTGATTAATTCCATGGAACAAAAAATTGGACGGATGTACTTGTTCTACCAAACAGCAAAAGAAATTTGGGATGCAGTTAGAGAGATGTACTCGGATTACGAAAACATTTCACAGAGTTTTGAAATTCGGTCTACTATTCGCAACACACGCCAAGGTATTTCCTCTGTTACAGAATATTTCAATAAACTTTCTGAGCTTTGGCAAGAAATAGATTTATTCTACAACATTACTTGGAAGTGTCCTGACGATGGAATCCAATATAGCAAGATGCTAGAGAAAGATCGAATTTTTTGATTTTTTGCAAGGATTAAATCAAGACCTTGATGAGGTTAGAGGCCGAATTCTTGGTACAAAACCGCTGCCTACACTAAAAGAAGTGTTTGCTGAGGTGCGACGTGAGGAAAGCCGGAAGAAAATGATGTCTTCACTGTCTCCTAGTACAGCACCTTAAATTCCAGCACCAGGTTCTGCACTTGCCACATCCCGAAGTGGAGAAAATGAATCAAAGACTCAACGTGGAAAGGACAAGCAGCTTTGGTGTGAACACTGCAAGAAACCTTATCATACAAAGGACACATGTTGGGACATTCATGGCAAACTTGCTGACTGGAAACCACGAAGTCAGAGAAGAAATAATAGGAATGCCTACACAACAGAGATAACAGCCAGCAATTCTTCTCATCCCTTCACAACAGAACAAATGGAGATCCTTCAGAAGATGATGAACCCGCCATCTACAAGTAAGGAAGTTGAATCCACAACATCAAATGCTACTGCTTTAACAACTCATCAAGGTAAATACTCTTTTTTGTCACATTCTGGTCTACAACAAGCCTGGATTGTGGATACAGGGGCGTCAGACCACATGACCAATTCTAGTGCAGGGTTTGTGAATTATAAACCATGTAGGAAGAATATTGGCATTACAATGGCAGATGGTTCTGCTTGCAAAGTAGCAGGAAAAGGGGATGTGGAAGTAAATGGGTTAAAACTAAAATCAGTCTTACATGTCCCAGATTTGAAGTGCAGTTTGCTTTCGGTTAGCAAAGTTACTAAAGATTTGGATTGTGCAGTAATGTTTCTTCCCTCTTATTGTAAATTTCAGGATTTGTCATTGGAGAAGACGATTGGCACAGTTGAGGAGAGTAATGGTCTCTACTATTTTTCGGGTGCTAATTCTACTCCAGGACCGATATCACCTACTGTTTTTTCTTCGTTTTCTGATTCTAGTATTGAACTTTGGCATAAAAGATTAGGACATCCTAGTTTTTCATATTTAAAATATTTGTACCCACATTTATTTGTTAATAAAAATCCTTCTTCATTTCATTGTGATCATTGTGTTCTAGCAAAACAAACTCGAGCAACTTATCATCCTCACACATACAAACCATCCAAACCCTTTTATCTTATCCATAGTGATGTGTGGGGACCGTCTCGTGTGTCAAATTTAACTAAAGAACGTTGGTTCATTACATTTGTTGATGATCACTCACGGGTATGTTGGGTTTATCTAATGCATGAAAAATCAGAAGTGTTCTCTATCTTCAAACAATTCCACAAACTCATCACAAATGTGTTCCAATCTCATATTCATATTCTTCGAACTGATAATGGGAAGGAGTGTTTTTCACATGAATTTAATGAATATCTTAAAGAAATTGGAATATTTCATCAAAGTTCTTGTGTTGATACTCCTCAACAGAATGGAGTTGCAGAAAGAAAAAACAGACACTTACTTGAAGTTGCTAGAGCAATTATGTTTGCTAGTCATGTACCACATTCTTTTTGGGGGGAAGCCATTCTCACATCTGCATATCTCATAAACAGAGTCCCAACCAGAGTCCTTAAACATCGAACTCCTCTAAATGAACTTCTTCCTGTTTTTCCATCCACTAGGATTCTTAATTCTCTTCAACCTCGTGTTTTTGGTTGTGTCGCATTTATTCGTAACACTCAACCAAATCGAAGTAAACTTGATCCACGTGCACTTAAGTGCATTTTTCTTGGTTATTCTTCCACACAAAAAGGATATAAATTTTTCCATCCATCCACTAAACGTTTTTTTGTCTCATGTGATGTCACATTTGTAGAACATCAAACCTTTTATTCCCAAGTTTCTCTCCAAGGGGAGAACTATATCCAGGGAGAAAAACATTGGGATCCTGCTATAATATCTCTTCCATTGTTTATTTCAAATTCACCTTTGGGTCAATCACAGTCCGAGTCTGTACCTTTGAGTCAATCTCAGTCCGAGTCTGTACAGCCAACAAATTTGAAAGACAGTGGTGACTTAGGCCAAGGGGGAGTGCCTAATTCTGCAAATCCGAAGCCAATCATGGTATATACTAGAAGGCCAAAAACTCCAAAGCCAAACCATGACTCTAAACCTGTGGCAAGTCCTGAGATGGGTGACCAAGAGCTTGGAACAAGTCTAGAGATTGTTGATCAAGAGGAAGTTGAGACAGTTGAATATGAAGAAGAGGAAGAAAATGATCTAGACCTGCCTATTGCAATAAGAAAAGGGGTGAGATCTTGCACTAAGCATCCAATTTCGAGTTGTTACACTCATTCCAAGTTGTCAGGAGAATTCAAAGCATTTATCTCAGAGGTTGACAAGACTCAAATTCCGAAAGATATTCATGAAGCCTTTCAAGATCCGGAGTGGAAAGCTGCAGTGATGGAAGAAATGAAGGCTCTAGTAGACAATGGTACTTGGGAGTATGTGAAGCTACCAGAAGGGAGGAAGATTATAGGTAGCAAGTGGATTTTCACAGTTAAGTATAGACCAGATGGGACTGTTGAGCGGTACAAAGCAAGGCTTGTTGCTCAAGGATTTACACAGACATATAGGATTGATTATGAACAAACTTTTGCCCCAGTTGCAAAACTAAACACTATCAGGGTCTTATTGTCTATTGCAGCAAATTTGGACTGGAAGTTATATCAGTTGGATATCAAAAATGCTTTTTTAAATGGCACATTAGAAGAAGAGGTCTACATGAGGACTCCACCTGGTTTTGAAGTTCAAGGAGATCCGAGCAAGGTATGTAGGTTAAAGAAATCTCTCTACGGCCTGAAGCAATCACCACGAGCATGGTTCACACGGTTTAGCATGGTCATGAAACAATTTGGCTACAAACAGGGGCAAGCCGACCACACCTTATTCGTAAAAAGGGGTGAAACTGGTAAACAGGCAATCCTCATAGTGTATGTAGATGATATGGTGGTCACAGGTGATGATGAAGAGGAGATTGCAAATCTTAAAAAAAGACTACAAACTGAGTTTAAGGTAAAGGATCTCGGGACTCTCAAGTACTTTCTTGGTATTGAGTTTGCGAGGAGTAGAGAGGGTATCTTTATTTCTCAAAGGAAGTACACACTTGATTTACTCAAAGAGACTGGGAAACTTGGGTGCAAGCCTGCTAGCACACCATTAGAGCGTCACTGGAAGCACCAAATATCTGAGGAGGACCCTCCAGCAAATAAGGAGAGCTATCAGCGTTTAGCAGGGAAGTTAATCTATTTATCTCTTACTAGACCGGATATTGCCTTCAGTGTGAGTGTTGTAAGTCAATTTATGCATGCTCCTACAAAAAGGCATATGGAAGCAGTTAACCAAGTCTTGAGATATCTAAAAGGGAGCCCAAGAAAGGGTTTGTTATTCAGGAAAACTAGAATAAGAGATGTTATTGGATACTTAGATGTAGATTGGGCTGGTGCAGTGGAAGACAGCAAGTCAACATCAAGATACTGCACAAAAGTATGGAGAAATTTGGTAACTTGGAGAAGTAAAAAACAGTCCGTGGTTGCTAGGAGTAGTGCCGAGGTTGAATACAGAGCAATAGCCCAAGGGACATGTGAATTAATCTAGATTAGAAGGTTATTGGAAGACTTGAAATTTGCATATATCCAGTCCTATGACTCTGTTTAGTGATAGCCAGTCTGCAATAAGTGTGGTTCACAACCCAGTGCAACATGACAGGATGAAACATGTGAGAATCGACAGAAATTTTATTAAGTCCGAGATCGAACATGGAACAATTGTTCTCTCTTATGTTCCCACCAAGTCTCAAGAAGCTGATGTTCTTACTCAAGCTCTACACAAGTCAAGATTTGATCACTGTATTTGCAAACTGGGAATGATTGATATCTATTCACCAGCTTGAGGGGGAGTGTTGGATAGTTAGAATAAAATCCCACGATTATTGGGATTAATTAGGCGGATATTAGTTTTCTAAATTAAGCCTTTCTTTTTTTGTTTTTCCTGATTATGTGTTATCACATCAATCAGTTTATTAGGGTCTATTTTTGTGGAGATTTTGTTTCCTAGAATAGGGGAATCATTAGTGTATTTTTTTCTTTTAAATAGCACATAGCACTGTAAATGATTTTTCAGAATCAAGAGAATTATTTCTTTTCTCCAAAATTACTGGTTCAGAATTGCATTATTTTCTCTGAAGAAAGACTTTCCAAACAAACCATTTTTCAAATTATAAATCTCATCATTTGAACTGCATAACAATACCAGGGATTCCCAATCATAGAGACTTCAAGGTTTGCGATGAAGAGTGCAGTGTCATTTGGGATAGGATTAAACATTGGACAGCCCTTTGGCTTCACAATCATAAGGATTTCAAAAGTTTACTTTTTTCCTATCTAACTAGGGACTAGGGTTGTATTCTTTAGATTTTTCTACATTGCTTTGCTGTTGTTTTCCTGAGGAAATAGCTTCCTCTGTTTTGTTCGTACAGTTTTTTCAATTAATATAATTTCATTGTTTCTTTTTAAATAAAAAATAAAAAAGAACCAGGGAATCAATTACAGTACCTGCGCTATATGCTAATACAATTTGACCAGATTGCAAGCTTAAATTTTGTTGCTCAAAACATATTGGTTTGCATACAACATGAGCATGTTAAGAAGAGAAATAACAGAATCATATCGTACTTAAACAAGCCATGATTAGAAAATGAAATATCAGTGGGGATTACTTGAAGAAACCATAATAACAAACTGATGGTACTAGCAACTTATGTTATATACCAAGTTAACTTATATTTTATCCCTTAAAAATTCTAAAAGTGCAAATATGATGCCATATAAAAATATAAATTTAATTTGTGAAGTCATCCGATAACCCTTCAGCATTTTGGATAGATGAAAGTTTAAAGAGAAAGTACTTGCTCCTCACCAACATTAGCTGATCCCACTGTTTATTGAGACGAAGTTGAACAGCTATGTTGATGATATCGTCCCATATGGCGTGTGAGGCCGGAAGAGAGTCAAGAACTCGCCAAATTCTATTTTGATCCACTTCTTCCTCTTGTACAAGGTCCAGAATCTTCTGTGCAGTGGGGCTCATTATAGGGAAAATACCATCAACAAAACCAGATCCATACTTCCATCCTCGTCCCCTTAATGAACCACCTATTTGAAACAATGAATCAAAAGTTTAAAACTGACAAAGAAAAATATTTATTTATAATAACCTCTTCAGAACAAGTTCAAAGTTTGGTACATCGTTTCCTAGACAGTTTCTTGTTGTTAAAGCTTCTGAATTTGCCACGTTTGTCGATATAAAAGCTGTCAGGCTTGCTCTTCTCAACAGTTCCACCGTTGGAACTTTTAGCATTCCATCTAAACTCGCTTTTACAACTTCTCCGTTCTATAAACACATAATTGATGGTGCATTCAACAATCAACCTACATGAGTTTAGTCAAATAAAAAATACTATTCCATTACTAGTCACATATATTCTTCCAAATTTAGACTCAAAACCCCCGGTCCAATTTTGTGTCCTAATTGGCATTCAAATTATTTCATGTTATGCAGATACTTTGAAATGCTTTTTAACTAATTTTTCTGTGCTTTAACTTCTGAGTCCATTAAATGACGAGTATAATGTGACTAGTTACACTTGGGACACCAAAAGTTGGACAGGAGATTTGAAGCTCACAAATTCAGAGGTCTTATTGAGCATACAAAATAGTGAAGTGTGGCTGTCAATGTACAAAAAGAACAAGAAGTGGTTTCGGAGCCTTTTGAAAGCAAAGGAAAACTGTGATAAAGTAAATAACCAAAGGAGCCACATAATTTGATCAATCAAATTGACAAATTTTTACCCTGCAGCATACACACTCCTTTTCCAGTGATGTTATTAGAACTAGAGAATATAAGCAATGATTTTATAAAGAAAAAAGAAACCCTAAAATGGAAAGTATCTATGTTCTATTCTTGTTGTAAGATTTTTTTCTTCTCTTAATTATACTGTTGAAAATTCTTAGTAAAAATAAAATAAAGGGATAAGATAACCACTTAAGCTGAAAACAGAAAAAATATATATATAAATAAGCAGTGTAGAACGGAGTACTTCCAGTCCAGACTTATGTTTATGCTTTGCCAGTTAGGTTCAACAACAATTAGCAGAAGTAAGAAACATATCTTTTGATTGTACGACATCAAACCCAGGAATAAACACATGAAAACTGAAAAACAAGACAATTGACAGTGAAAGAGACGAAAAAAAGGAGATGAGAAAAAGTATAAAAATGCGTGTATGCAATGAGAAGCGTTGGACTTACATGAATACTTGGAGAAGGAGCTGAGATTCCGGTGGATTTTTGGTGTGAGAATTTTGGGTTTTGTGTGGGAGATGGTGATAAGCCATGATAACGTTCGTTTATGCACATTTGTCATGAAAGGCAAAGGAACCCGACAAAAACAATTCGAAATATCTCCTTCGTCATCCGATATGTATGTGTGTGCGTTTAACAACCAAGTTTCAACTAACATTAAAACTCTTACATATTACTGTTTTTCTTTTTAATCCTGGCTTCAAATTTTAACTTATTTCTAAATATATATTTTTTTTAATTTTAAGGAGAAGGAAAAAAAAGTCTTTCAGCTTCACCTGAAGGACTGAAATTAAAAGGTGTCTCACTTAATTCTCTATAATTTAAAATGGCTTAAAATTTATTTCCCCTTTAAAGTTAGGAAAAAAAAAAAAAACTACAACCCTTTAGAAGGTCTTATTAATAAGACCTTTTTCTTTTTTTAATGAAGTTTTATTTGTAGCCTTTGGATGAAAGATTTATGGTTTAAAATTGCACTCCTATATCAACAAAAATAAACACAATTGTATATGGTCATAAATTCCGAAAACAAAAAATAATTAAAAAAACCTCAAAAAAATAAAAACAAAAACAAAAGCATTTCCACTCCAGCATCGGCAACAGCAGAAGAGGCAAAGGGGGAGCGGGTGGGGGCAATCAACAGCAATGGGTCGATGGCCATTGTGATGGTGTAGCAGCGAGGTTGTGAGCAACCGATCGAAGTAAGGTCATGACATAAGTTTTAACAATCTCTAATGGTGGACTCGTCGATCAGAAGGTTGAGGGGCGGTGAGCGTAAACGGCGGAGAGGGTCACAATCCATGGAGGTCCCGAGAGATTCATGACCCACGGAGGCGGATCGTGATGAAATCATGTTAGGGTCACCCACGAGCTTGCTACCCTCGGTGAGACGGCAAACTTCGCCTCCAACCTGTGAAGACCCGCATTTTCGAGTAATCACTTAACTTTTTTAAACATTAATCTTACTTAGTAAGAAAAATACTGAATTAATTTTTTTTCTTTAAACATTCTTTAAAACGTATTTAAAGACTGTTGCGACCTCTATCGCCATTCAAGTTAAGACATTGCTCAACATTTGACTTTAAACCCTTTTCAGATCGTTTTTTAATACTTATTAAGAAATATTTACTGAATCATTGATTAAAACTTAACTTTATAAGAAAATAAAACCTTTCGTAAATATATCGTAAAACTTTAAAAACATTTCTTAAAACTGTGATTTTCTTAATACTTTGAAAACACTATATTAAATAGTAGAAAACATTTTCTTTGTGTATCGGAAGCAAACTGTAGTGGTATCTATACCTAAATCCTCGCATCTGTCCTCCGCAGCACCCAACTCTTTTAACAGGTCCTACTAATCACCCATAGGATTACCTACAGCATGAAGAAACTTTTAATGAGTTTTTGCTTAGTAAGTTTAAACGTAAACTCACAAATCATTTCAACATGCTTTAAAAACTTTTCTCATCGAAACCTTTCTCTTAAAACGTTTTTCAAATGCATTTCTGAAAACATTTTTCATAGAACATTTCTAAAACGTTTTGCATAAACGTTTTTCATTAAGCATTTCTGAATGTTTTTCAAAACGCTTTTCATAAACCATTTCTTGAATGTTTTTCATAATACGTCATTTAAAAACATTTTCTTGTAAATATGAAAATGTTTTTCATAAACATTTCTCAAATTATCTTTCATAAACATAACACTTAAACATTTCATAACAAGGAATACGAGCAAAATCATAATGCATGATTCTATTTATGCTCAATTATGAACTTTTATTTATGAGCGTCTTATAAACATTTTTTTTTACTTTAACTTTTTATCTTTGTCCCTTAACTTTCCTTATCTTACTTTAATGTTTGTACCAACATCATTAATCATGAGATCATAAACATGATGCTTCCCTTGTGGAAGACTTATGACCATCGAACATCAAGGTCATGTACCTCACATCTAGGAGGTCAAACTTTAACTTTACTTTCAGTACCTCACAACAAGGAGGCTGGTACGACACTTTCTTTTATCGTCTTTACTTTACCTTCTTTTTAACGTTAGTGAGCATTTCAAATGCTAATACATTATATGCAAACACATTTACAAATCATAACTTGTGCTGTAAAACTTATTGCATAACAAATGCAACATAAAACTTATAACTTAAACTGTAAAACATTAGGCATTAACAAAATGCAAAACATACTTTAAACATAATTATTGCAATTACATTACAAACTTTTAATTGACCTTCAAAAACTTTATGCATATTAAATACAATCATGCTTTAAAAAAAATACATTGTAAATCATGATTTAAACTTTAAAACCTTTTGCATAACAAATGCAAACATTCTTTTAAATCAACTTGCTTAACAATTGCAAACACATTTACAAACATATACATAAACATTTAAAAATCATTTATTTCATGCTGTAGATGAGGTTCAAAACTTACCTGGATAACGCTTTAGCGTTCCCTATTCTGTTCTTTTTCCTTTCATTAGTCGGCTTCTGTGTCCTGATCAAACGACAGCTGACTTATTAGTTAACTTTCTTTTTATCAATCTATTCAATTGATAATATAGCGTAAATATTAACCATTCTTTCCTTTTAACTTAACTTGGTACCCTATCGGTTTACCCTTCTTTTTACTTAATTTTGTAACCCACCAGGTTACCATACCTTTTACTTAACTCTATAACCCATCGGGTTATCACTCTTTCTACTTAGCCCGGTAATCCATCGGGTTACCTTCTTCTTTACTTGACTTTGTAACCTACTGGGTTACCTTTGTTCTTAAGCGCCCCTTGGTTAAACTTCTTGTTTCACTGGCGGTTTTGTTACTTAACGTATTAGGAACATTTTCCATCTAAGAACATTATGCTAATTCGGAGTGTTCGACTCCATTCTAGCCGTTTCCTCAAAAATGATGATTTTATCCTTAACGGGTTTTTCGTCAACTTCATATTTCTATAAAACCCATTGCTTAACTTTAATGTTTCATTACTTATATGTTACAGAAAAATTCCCGCTAAGGAGTGTTTTTCCAATATAGAACATTTTGGGCCCGTTTTGGCCATTTTTCATAAAATGACCATTTTACCCTTAATCTTTTTTTCTTTTATTCTTCCCTTGACTAAACTTTAAATTCTTTAAAACTTAGCATCTATAATTGCTTACTGCCTACAGCAGTGTAGGAAATCAACGTTCCCTAGTGAAAACACAATTTTCACACAATTTTACAGTTTTGACCCGAAATACAAAAATATTCACATTTTTGCCCCTGGAACCAAAAATGAACACTTTATACTAAAGCATTTAGTTTTTCACAAGGAATAAAACTTACAAAAGCACCATGATCAAATTCCAAACATTTCATAACATTTTTATTTCTTGAAATTTTGTGCCCAAAATTTCGTAAAATTCATAACTAATCAACTAGGTAGAATTTTGAAAAATTGTCCATGTTGTCCTAACAGTTTCAACGAGTTCTACAATTTTTGTGTTGTAACTTTTTTGAAATTCCAACATTTAGGGGGACTTTTTGGCTGATTTTTAAATCTGTCGAGAATATATTTTTCTTTGCAATTTAGTCTCTTTTGGAATTTCACCAAAACCCTTACTTTCTTCTTTCCATCATCATCACCATCAATATATAACATAAAACAACCATGCTTTAACATTCATCTTATGTGCCATAGTCCCAAAACATTTCATCAAACATATAATATGCATAAAACATAAACTTTAACTTAACTTCAAGGACTAGAATTTTACCTAATCCTTGCTAGGGGCTTGTTCTTCCTTTTTATTGCTTGAAATCCTTCAAAGTCCCCTTGACATCAAGCCTAGACCTCATCATAAAAATTTTATCAAAACTTCAACAAAAACCCTAGAAAACTTAGGGTAAAGTTTGGATTTTACCTTAAAATTTGTGAAATCCTTAAGCTTTTAGTCTTGAACTTGCTTTGAACATGACTTGGAGCTTGGAATTCATCAAAATTTTTGAGAAAGAATTGCCTTAGGGTGGCGGTTTTTGAGAGGAAGAAATGGAGGCTTTTTAGTTTATTTTCTTTCTTTTTCTTTCTTTCTTTCTTTCTTTCTTTCTTTCTTTCTTTCCTTCTTTCCTTCCTTTTCACATTCTCTTGCTTTTTCTTTTCTTGCCTTGCACCATGGAGACCAAAGTCTTGGTCTCTTACATTATGAAATCATTCAACTTTTTTTTTCTTTTTCTTTTCTTTTTTTTCAAAGGTGGTGAGTCACCATGTAACCAAATGGGTTCCCTTGAGTGGCTTTAGGTGATTGGGCCACATTTCATGATGTGGTGGCCCAATCAAAATAATTGGGTGTCCACTAAATTTTTTACGCAATCCAAGTTTATATTGACAGTATTTTTTCCTATACTATCGGTATTCTTTTTCATACAATTCATGAGGTCCTATAACCTCCAATACTTATACACATCCATCACATAATGTAATTCCAATTTATCTAACTTTGTACAGTCTAAATTTATACTGACAGTATTTTTCTTATATTGTCGGTATATTCTCTATATTGTACAGCATTCCTTATTCATCCATATTCGCCAAGCAGTATTATTCCTATACTTATTTAACTTAAACAATCTAATTTTTGTATTGCTTACTCTTAAACAGTCTAATTTTTACACTGTATTACTTTTGTAGTGTAATTTTTATACTACATAACTTTATTAGTGTACTTTTTTACACTGCATTATTATAATACTGTATAGTTTTTTGTATTATTATACAGTATTTTTCTTCTTAAACTGTATTTTCGTCTTAATATAATTCCTAACTTATTGCCATTTTAATGCATTAGAAATTCTCAGGTGATACACGCCCATAGAACCGTCGCACCAAATCGAGATCATTGCAACTATTGTGACCTCCATCTCGCTATCATGATGGCACTTGGTACCCCATTGTGGTCCCTCTCGACTCACCCTCTTGTTTTGGAAAGGTTGCGACTAGCCATTAGCGACCTCCAAGGGTTGCTGGCAACCATAGAGTTTTCGTTTCCAGTTTATGTTTTTTTTTTTCAGTTTTTGGTTTTTTTTTTTTTTAGTTTTTGTTTTTTTGAAAAAATAATCTAGTGGTTTGAACTTATTATATTACTTGTAAGCTTATTTGTTTTTCAATCATAGAATAAGTTATCCTTCCTCCCAAATGGAACCTTCTAGGTTCTGTCCCGAAATCTATAGGTTCCGTCATGGAACTTGTTGGAATGCGCCTTTGGTCATCAAAGTGGGGTACCAGATTGTAACCTGTCAGGATCCAACTTAGAACCTACTATATTCCAATATTTTTTTTGAAACAAAGAAGTGTCAACCGTCACCGGTTGTATGCGTGGGTGTCAGGTTGTAACTTGCTAGGTTTCACTTAGAATCTACCAGAATCCAACATATTTTTTAAAACAAAGAAATGCCAACTGAATTTGGTCACTGACGTGGGGTGTCAGAGTATAATGGAACCCAACATCCAAAAAATCACCAGAACCGCCAAATTCTATCCCGAAACTCATCGAAACTTACCTGATTCCAACATGGAACCTAGCTAATTCCAACACATTGCTTTTTTTTTTTTCCTTTTAACGTCTATTCCTCTAAGAAACTAAAAACCCATAGATTTTTGCAACAAAGAAAATACCAAAAAAAAAAAAAAAAACAACAACAACTACAATATCTGATTAATAGAGGAATCAATCACTGATATCTCTAAATTCAGATAATGCGTTTGTGTTAAATTGAAACTTACCCTTTTTTTTCCCTTCCTTTTCACTTAAACTATCTTAGCACATGCCTAAGAAATAAAGCAGAAAAAAGAGATTAAATTCTACAATTTTGGAAGCAAAGATTCTCCCATGCTCTGCAAATATCGCATTACGATTTTGCTTAAGGAGGTGGTGGTTTTATTAATGTCAATAAGAGCATATATGAAATATTACACCAAACTAAAAAAAGTACCAAGTACCACCCTAAGAACACTATCGAGTAGCTCCCCATCAAAATCTCCTAGGATTGTTCTCAAACTACTATTGTGAATCTCAAAAAGAGGATCTTCCTACAAACCAATGAGTAGTTTCACAAATAAAATTATAATGGTTTCAAGTATTTTTACAAATATATACATCCATACATACATATATAGATTCACAAACAACTAAATATATATACAATTTATTTGAGAGTGTATATATACCTTTCACAATCCCAAATTCTGATTTTGATCAATTGCCACAACCGAAGATCCTCTGGCCAGAGTAAGCCTTGTTGTTGTTGTTGATGCTGTGCTGCTGATTAACACCACGTGCGACTGTGCATGATGGTCAAACTACTTGCCTTGCTCATGTTGGCTTCCCGAGGAGTACCTGCAACAAGAAGAGGGTACACTTTGGAGGTCAAGGGGACACCAGAGTGGTGCCATCCAAGGGCTCTCCAATGCTCAAGTCAAGTACCTGTTCAATTAAGATCGGGAGTGGGACTAGGTGAGGGAAAATCCATATACCATTGAGGTAAAGTAAATGCTTTCCATTTATAGGCCACCACTTGAACCGAGGATAAGGTGGGTTTGACCCATGATCTGGGTGCTCCATCAGGCAGTGTCAAAGTGACAAATGTCACAATCTGAAGAGGTAAAGAACCCTTCATCTAAAGGCTATAGTGTGGCCATGTGTCAGCCTTGGAGATGAGTTGCTACCTGGTTTCAGGTTATACATGTGTTCTTCACGAGGAGGCGATGACTTATATGGCAGGCAAGGAGGCTTTAGGGATCACCTCGTGATGAAGTGCTGATCAACAAGAAGTAGTGTAAACTCCAAAAATGGCTTTGGTCCGAGCATGTTGGTTAGACAGCCAAGGAGAGGTCTTCGAGGGAACGACACCAAGCATACCCCCAATAGCAACCCTTCAATGCACCTAGTCGGTGCTCGACTGGGTTACACGATGTCCGAGTGGGGTTGGTCGGCTGACATTATCCTTGGATACTTGTCTTCAGGACCTCAGATTCTAAGAGATTCTTTGAGGTGGTCGATCAAGTTCGACCGACATGCGTCAACCCGCCATTGGTTGTTTCTTAACGAGCGTAATCATAACGCCTCTTTTGATTTCTATGCCCAACCTTTGGCCATAAATAGAGGAAGCCTTTCATTCATTCGACCTACGTTGCTTACAAATTTCTAAGTTTTACATTCTAGTTGTCGAGCAGAAGGCTAGCGAACTTCAAAAGATTCTTCAAACCCGATCAATCAATCCCAAAATAGGTAATCCCTGAACGTAAGATAAGTGATCTGAGTGATTCCTAGAACCAGTCAGTGAGTGTCTTTGAGTCGAATGAGAGTACCGAGTCTGACCGATCAAGCTCTAAGGATAGGGGAAGTATCGAAAGGGTAACCAAGCAAGAAGGAGTGGCTCAGTTAGCCCAGATCCTTAGCTTGGGGCACAGGATTGCCCCTGAGCAAGAGTTTTCAGATCTTCTTAAAGGAACAGTCCTAATCCAGCCATGTAAAGGGAGGACCCTTATATCAAGGCAGCCAACATGGGCACGTCTCAAGTGACTGAACAGGAACATGCTCGCTTGGTGGCCGCCGCGAGTGGGCCAAGCTCCTCTAGCCGAGATGCAACCGAAGAGGCCTAAGTAGTGGGCAAAGTTAGCGTCGACGAAGATGTTGCCGAAGGGTGGCAACAAATCCAGGGAGGTGACAACGTTGAGGATAAGGAGGGGTGCGCCGATGGCTTTAGAGACTAGGGTCCGAAGAGCAGTGATCTATAGAGTACGCCAGCCCGACTCGACTTTGGCCACTAAGTAAACATCGGCGATGACCCAGGCCTGGTTGGACACCCTTCGTCAGAAGTATGAGATTCCCATAAATGTAATTCTTATCTTGCTTGAAGCCGAGGATTCCCCCGTCAACTCGCTGGAGGGGTGCATTATACTCTATGCGAAGTTCTTCCGAGCAAGATTCTACCTTCCTATGCACCCATTCATGCACCGAGCCCTCCATGACTTAAATGTGTGCCTTTTGTAGTTGAACCCGAATTGCTACCACTTGCTCATCGGCGTGTATGTGTTGTGGATGTACAACCATACAACCAAGATGCTGTGAAAGGCCTTTAAGCTAATGTTCAAGATGAAGAAACTCCCACAGTAGTTTAGGTGGTATTATTTTATTAGATTTTTAAGGACTTCATTCTTGGCAACCCCAACTCTGATAAGTTATGGAAATTCGAGTGGTTTTATACCGATGGAAGATATCTATCCTGGCTCGAGGATAGGGTTCCTACTGACAAGGCCATGTCAATGAGGTTCAAGCAAGGCCATTTATGGTCAAAAAAGTTGTGGGCGTTGAGGTCGTTAACGCAATCCGCTGCGGATTTGTTAAGGAAACCTAATACTATCCGACAATAGGCATTTTTGTTGAGCACAACTAGCTTGGAAAACTATGGCTGGTTGGGGGGTTCCAGCTTAACCAACCTCTAACGCAACAATGCTCCACTTGCTCGTCAGCCAAGCAAGTAATAGTAGCCCATCACGATAGCGTTGACATCCTAGGGACAAGTTCTTCTCGACTCAAGTGGCAGACGAGACAGCCATCATCGTCCAGTTCTGAGAACTTTCGTGGTTGTTCTCCCTTTCTGGGGTTGCCCATCGTCGACGAGGACCTTGGAGATGTAATAAGGCTACTCTACCCACTAAGCCCGCTCCAAATCAAATGTTTGGCCTGAGGATGACTCTTTTTGCTTTTACTGATGCTTTTGCCGATCATTTCTTAACTTTGCTTCTCAAATCTTGCAAATATGTTGTCCTGCCAACTTTCAGAGAAGAAAGGCTTCGATAGATGATGGAGCTCCAAAGCCAAGGCAAGGGCAAGGCCAAGGCAAGGATGAAAAGAAAAAGACTCAAGTAGGCCAGGTAGCCCGAATGCCCAACAGCTCGGGTAGGCGTCTCATCAAGAGGCTTTGACAAGCTAAAATATCCCTTCACCTCCACCATTAATGATTCCTCCTACCGACCAGCCGAGGACGCGATATCCTTAGTGCGCGTCCGTCGTCGAGTGCTTCAACAAGCTAATGCCCTTGGAGGACTTCTCCAACTCCATCTGGCACAAGTTATACCGAAAGTTCTATGAATCCGCCTTCCAGCAGCTCGTTTAGGTGGGTTTGATCTTTGACTCTTAGCTTCCTTTCCTTGGGACATTTGATTTGGCTTTACTAATGCCGAACTTCGTAAGCTTGTGTGGCCTTGAAAATTGCCAACCTCAAGGCCAAGCAATAGGTCAAGGTGTAATGAGAAGCAACTGCCAAGGCCACCTTGAAGACCATCGAGGTTGAGGAGAAGCTGAAGGACAGCGCATAGGAGCTAGCCTAGGTCAGAGCCAAGATAGAGGCAGCCAAGGAAGAGGCTAATTAGGCTCGAGAAGAAGTTTAGAGGGTTCAGGCTAAACTTCTAAGGGCACAGGAAAAGGCCCGGGCAGCAAAAGAGCAACACCAGAGGTTCCTTGGGGATAAGCTATCAAGCAGGCTAGCCGAAGCGATGGAGGACTTTAAATGGACAAAGGAGTTCTCTGATAATTACTTCCTCAAGATGAAGGACTTACAAGGCTACATCCTATCGAAGCATCCCAAGGTGGACGCGCTTGATTGGTCGCTTGTTACCGACCTTGAGGAAGAGGACGATGGAGGCGAAGAGGGAGACGAAAACAAGAAGACCCCAGCCTCGACTGAGCAGGCAGTGGTGGGCAAAAGCATGACGCAACATAGACTGTTGTTAACTTGAACGTTGAAGACAACATCCGGCCTAACACTTAAGAATCCAGTTCTCATTTGCCCTTTTTTTGTTTGTGCTTGGTGTTCGTGTCACCTAAAATGTTTTTCTTAAACAGCGGACGTTTGTAATATAAAAAGGTTGTCATATCCGCAAAGAGATAGGTATTTGAAAGATTGAAAATTTTCGGTTTAAAATGGAAATGGATTTTTCAAAACAAAATTCAAAAGAAAACAAATATTTTTGAAAAAATTTAAAGTAAAATCTGGAAAGTTAAAATGGTGAAGTTTTAAGAATTCCTTATATGTTTTATAACTGATATGGAATTTTAACTCTAAAAAAATATTTATCAAAAGCATTTGATTTATTATATCTTTTCTCATTAATTCCAAGCACTTTTGCTATTTTTATAAGTCAACTTAAAGTGACAATATAATAAGCTATAATGCATTAAAGGTTTTCCTATAAAAAAGTAGCAAAATAATCACCTCTCACTAAGGATTTGGTGCACTAATTATAAAAATTACAACCGCTATCACTACAGTTATAATTAACATAATTTTAAGATTGGAAAAATAATAACAAAACAAAATTTAATATATTTTAATGGAATAAATTTTTACATTAATTTCGACATTACCTCGTCTTATTAAATAGTTTAAGAATACACTATGCATCCTCGGTCGACAATAAATCAAGCATTACCAAGCACTTACTGTATCAGTCGATGTCTATCATACAACAAAAACTCAACTTAATAAACGAGTATGATTTTAGTATTATTAATATTAATTATGCAACACAATTAAATTACATAAAAAAAATGACTGAATTTATACAAAAATTGGACAATATAACAACGTTAACAATATTGATTGAAAACATAGAAAATATAATTTATTCCATAAAATATAAGTATTACAATACAGATAAAAAAGTCAAAATCCATACTAAAGAACTATATATAAAAGAACATCTCTCTGCTTCACTAAACTTTCTACATTAATTTAAATATTATTTTATTATTTTTAATAGGATCGATAGAATATCCTAACAAAATCTCCAACCCTAATAATATCTCCACCTTAAAGGAGATACCCCTAAGCAGGAGGCTTAACAATGCTTAACAATAAAAGGAAAGGCGAAAAGACCTAAGAATGGCGTGTGAACATGGGGAAATGTAAATAGTAGTTCAAAACTACTATTTATTGATTTTTTTAATATATTTTATTAATTAATTAATTAATTTTTATTTTTTTAATTTATTTTTCTTTTCTTTTCTTTGTTTTTAGGGTGTTTGGAAGAGTGGTGGGAACCACGTTTACTGTATCATGTGAGAGTTTTATACTGTAGCAATGAGAGCTTTACACTGTTCATAACTGAGATTGTGGTGGAAACTGAGTAGTTCCCACCACTGCCAAACACCCCCTTAGTCAACCGCCCACGTGAATCATATTGAAGCTGATTATATATGTATATTTTATTATTTTTTTGATGATGTTGTGTTGAAGCAGCTTGATACATATACTATTTGTATTTATTATTATTTTTGCGTCGTTCTGTTTTGTTTTTCTTCTAGATTTTAAATCTAAAATTCATAAACATGCTAAAATTAATTATTTTACAAATAAAATACTTACAATAATTATTAAAAATATTTAACACAAAAATAATTGCAAACTTTTAAAATTTTTAGTTTTTTTCGGTTTGACACATATATAATTTTTAAGACTCAGAAATATTTTTAAAAATTATTAAAAATATTATAAAACATATTTACAAACTTAAAACACACTATCAAACACACTAAGACTCAAAATAAAATAACCACTCATTCTTTTTACGGTTTTAATTATTTACAAATTAAACACATATTTAACACATTGAAACAATTCTAAAAAGTACAAAAAATATTATTAAACATAAAAACATACTAAAAAAAATATTTTTTAAACATATTTACATATTAAGACACAAAAATACTTATTAACATAAAAATGCTATTAATTACAGGATTAAATGAGAAATAAAAGTATAAATAAATGATTTAAACCTTAGAAATTGTATATTTTTACGGTCTCATCACCCAGGTATAGGAGGTATCTAGTTATTGTGCCTCCCCTAGACATTTATTTCTATCATATATTTGAATTTTCCCAAGTTGAGTGCCTGAATTTATGTTTTGCATGGTTTGCTCTTTTTTTAAGCATACTCTGCTCTTTTCATGCATGTTCTGCTCGTTTTTGGGCTATGTGTTCATAGTAACCCTATCCCCCAGACTTGTTGAGTCCTTTAAGGATTCTACAAGTCTAGTTATGGTCGGGAGTTTTTGTCCCTAGGAAGTCCAGGTCGAGTTTTATACCGACCAACCCCCCAGTTGGGAGTTCAAACGCGCACCCCCCTTGCGGTTAGGAGTTAAGGTGGCCTTCCCCATGGTTGGGGCCAAAAAAGGTGGCCTGAGCTTGAACTCTGGTGTCGTCTCGGTCCATTTTTGTTCTATTATTCAGAGAATTCTTGAATTTATATTCATTTATTAATGTATATTTGATGTATATTCATTTTCTGCCTTGGTCTGTAGATCTTTACAGTCTTTACAAAAAGAATATCAAAGCCCGAAGTCAAAAGGCATTTGGCTCTTTGGTTAGCAGTTTAAGTTCTTCAAGTGCTCCGCATGCCATGGACAGGCGAGCACGTTCCCTTCTATATCAGCAATTTTGTACGTGCCTAGTCAAATGATGTTGACCACCCTATACAGTCCATCCTATCTAGGACCAAAAGATCCAAGCTCAGGTTGCTGGACTATTACTTTCTTCAAGACTAAGTCTTCAATTTTGAAGCTTTTCAATAGTACCCGCTTGTTATAATACCAAACTACGGCTTGATTCCAAGCAACTGTTCGGACGTCTGATTAACAAAGGAATCAATCACTAATATCTCCAAATTAAGATAGTGCGTTTGAGTCAAATTGAAACTTCCTTTTTTTTTTTTTTTTTTTTTTTTGCTCCCTTCCACTCAAATTATGTCAGCACATGCCCAAGGAACAAAGTAGAAAACAGAAATTAAATTTCACAATTCGGAAGGAAAGATTCTCTCATTCTTTGCAAATATCACATTATTTTTTTTTTTTTTGGAGGTGGTGGTTTTATCAATGCCAAACAAGAAGGGGGCAACATATATGAGATACTACACCAAATTAAAAAAAAAAAAAGTACAGAAAAAAGGAAAAACCCAAATGTATCTATTGAGTGTTATTCAAGAAAGCAAAGAACAACTTGAAGCTCTAGGAGACGTCATGAAGAACAACGGGAGGAGCCTCGGCTCAGCCTCCCTCGGTGTGGTTGCCGATGACGGGTGCAAGTAAAACCCCTTCTCCTTAATCACCTTCTCCTCCGCCACCTTATAAGATCTACAACACCAAATCGATGGAAAAGACGAGGCTGAGCTTCGCTGGAGAACGCGACACGGACAGACTTCGTCGAACGAGACTGAGCTTCATCGATTAACACAGTGCCATCGAACTCAAGACGATGGAGAGAAGAGAGACACCGGAGAAGAGGAAGAGAGTGAGGAGATTCAGTAGAGAGAAACAATTCTGAGAAAGAGAAACCAATTTGAAAGAGTAGGGGATTAGGTTTTTTTTTTTTTTGTTCTCCTTCCAGATATGTTTTTTGCCAAAATAAGGGCAAAACAGTCAATAACAAAACACAATTTTTTTAAAAAAAGAAAAAAGGCATTTATGAAAACATGAAGGAGGAAAAAGAAATTTAATAAATGGTGCCATGTGAAAGGTATACTACATAGATTTCTCCTAATAAGAAAAGATTGTGAATCTATGTGGCCCATTGTCTTATAATCTCTAAACTACAGAATATACAACAATACAAAATACAGATGACTGTTTTCACCCCATCTCACTCCATCTTACCATCTCTAATACAATGGTCAACTGTTGTACCAATAACAAATTTAACATTCAAATATAGCATTTGAATGAAAAAAAAAAAGACCCTTCAATACAATATCATTTTTCATGTTAAATTTGACATATTTTAAACTATATGACAACTTTTCACCAAAGGACAAATTTGACATTTGATTTCTATTAGTTAATAAACTGACATTTTTCTTTAATAATTACAAATTTTCACTTTCAAGTTTCAAGGTTTAATAATTATGACAACAAACAAATATAGCATTTCAAATAACATCATACATTAAAGAACAAAATAGAATAACATACCAAATGTGCTATTTTTATACTTTTTGGTAACAAATATAACATTCAATCTCAACTTTATCATGATGGTATTGTAAAATAAACAAAATTAGATTTTTTCATTCACTTGTGTAATCCCTTCCGCTAAACAAAACTAGTTTATTTTACAATTTCTTTTCACTTCAAAGAATGAAGTGATTAGTCCTGCTAAATTTGGAATCAACACGAAAGCCAATCATAAGGAGAGAAACGGCCCTTCACAACCAAGAACTTGAACGTGCTGCCCAGGTTTTTTTTATGATAAGGAAATTTTCTTTTCATTCAAACATTAAAAATTAAAGAAAAATAATTAAAAAAATTTGCAGCTGAACACCATCCCAATTCACAACTTCGAGTGCGTACCATATTACCACTGATCCCCTTTCAGTTACATGTACTAAACAAGATTCAAAACAGTTGTATTGTAAGTGATACCAAGAGTACTTTGCCGTCACTCGTGGCTATTCATAAATTAGTATTTGAACTAATTTTCCTTGTAATTCAAGTTTCCGAAAGACTATTATTCACGTACAACTATTCCACTAAACCTATTGTCGCATTTATTCTAATCGTGTTTTATTTATTTTTTCAATCACATCTATCAAATACATGCGCTAAAACTCCAGAGGATTCTAAACACACTTCCATTTGGATACAGCATTAGCTGGACGTGACAAAAGCAAGCCAAGCGCGTTGTATCAAACCTACCTAGACATGTCGGTAAAGCGGTGAATTCTCCTGAACGAGTGTCGAACTTCTGCACAACACAGAAATCGAAACCACAAGCGAAATTACAAAGTCAAATAAGTTAAAGATGATGTCAAAATAAAACAAATCCAAAGTCAAATATAATAGCCAACGTTCTAGATTGAAAAATGTTGGGAGATAACAACGGCTAGATTACATGGGAATATTTACAAAGATTGCTCCAATCTTCAATGTATCGAGTAAACTTGAAGATCCCTTTTTTTTTTTTTTTTGGAAACAAGAAACGTTGCATTAAAAAAGAAATATGTCTAAGGTCAAGAGGGAGAGGTTCCCCCTCCAAAATCAGACATCCGACTGAAAAAAGGGGTCCAACTTCTAGCTATGTCAGAGAAGAGAACTTTACAAAATTCACTATCGTGGTGAATCCATAAGGCTATCCAATATCTAATCTTATCCCAAGTACCATCGCTAGTTTCTTCACGTATATAAAAAATTCTGCGATTTCTCTCAAGCCACACTCCCCAAAGAATCCCCAAAACTGCAGAATTCCAAAGAAGCTTTGCTTTACTCTTAAAGATCACCGTTTATAACAAACTCCAGACCTACGTGCTTACAAAACTATACCATCGATTTTGTAAACTTTGTTGCAGCCAATTTTCAAGGTCAATTACTAACAAGGGCAGATTGTGATAAATTCCCATAAATAACAGAAAGAAAACAGAGAAAAACAAGAGAATCGCCAAGAACAAGAGTCTGAACAAGGTAGAACTTCTATTGATCAATGACTGAAATTCGAGACTCAGTCTATCTCCCAAAACAAGTTTCCCAAGCCCAATTCTTGCCTGAAAAACTCTTATTCTCACAACACCCTCCTTATACAAGTGCACCACAAAACTACCGACTAACTTCCTCAACTAACTAATGTCCCAACTAGCTGCAGTTCATTACAACAGAATGCCCCTGCTAAGCTTTACAAAGAAAACCTCCAAGACACTTATTTCTTTTTATTTCCAATATACACCCGCCTAACCAAGGGCTTACCAGATTGTGTTATGAAACCAAGGATCAATGTTCAGATAAGCAGTTAGAAATGCATAGATGTAAGAGGTGAAAAGAGGAAGAATCAACCAGAAATTTGCATGTCAAAAAAAACTTCCTTGATCTAAATTATTCAAGGACATGAGCCCTTTCATTCAATTCAATATTTTACGTTTATATGTAATTTGCATCTTAAATGGCGTTTATAACTTTCACACAATTTACTTTCGGTTTCTTTTAGCACGTTTTAGTTCTTAATGTGGATGAAATCCTATCTGTTATTTCAGGGCAGAGTGATCCAACCATCACAAAAATAAGAGATACCTGTTTCTACTTTCCACCAAATTTCTTGTTAAGCTAACGTTGCTCTCTTTCCTTTTGCATCTCTTGACTGCAAAACAAAATCTTTCCAATAAGCTAAATTTCTGAAAAAAGAAAACACGAGCGGGTTGTCAACGAGATGTTAATTGCAAGCATATATGTCAGTGCAAACCTTTGCATCAAGAGATCTCTTCAAATCCAAAAATTGGCTGTAGATTCCATAGAGTCTTTGCTTCTCAGCTTCTGAAACAGATGGTCTTGCCCTAGATGCAGTAGACTTTAAAAGAGAATCAGTAATAAGTGGCTTCTTTCCTGGTTCATGCTTGGTTTCACCGCTCAGAAGGTCATGAACTGCTTCCAGCTGTGCATCTGAAAGCAGAGCTTGAAGGTCAGCTCCGCTAAAACCTTCAGTCATACAAGCTATGGCATCTAAATTGACATCGTTGGCCAGTGGTAGCTGCATCAATTTCAAGAACCAAAAAATGTTTACATTCTATGTCAGGCAAACATATAGAAAGAAAAAGCTTATTCATTTCTCAAACAATTAAGGGTTTTTGCTACTTGTCCACTCATCTTGAAATAGAGAGCTTATGGTCATCACTAATAACATCCAATCCAAATCAGAAGCAATCAATTATCTTACAAGTTTTGTACCGAGTTATTAATTTATACACCAAAAGAAGCCCTATATGCATATATGATTCTGTTGGCACCAACCTTTCTAGAGAGAACTGTAAGAATATCCAATCTTTCACGTGGAGATGGAAAATCACAGAAAAGAAGGCGATCTAGCCTACCAGGTCTTAAAAGTGCAGCATCAAGTAAATCCGGTCTACTGCTTGACATAAAAAGAGAATGAAATATCAAATACAGGTCAAATACCAATATGCACAGAATACATTATATTACAGGTCGTCATAACAAGGAAGAAGAAAGCAAAAAGAGGAATATTAACCATATGATCATAATATATGTCTATCAACACAAGGAGAATGACACAAACACATCATGCAAAGAGACTGTTATCTTTTATCGAATAAACAAAGGATAGACACAAGACTTCACCTATACTTCTAATTTTTATGAATAACTTTGGTAGACCGAAGGCAGTGCTTAGATTCATTCTTCCAATGTTTTATGTCTCACATTGACCTACAGTATTTGATATCATTACTACATTGGATGATGGTAATTGTTTAATGGAACATTTTTGTTTATTTTCTCACCAAAATGCCAAAGGGGAAACTGAAGGAAAAATCAGAGAAATTTAACTCTCAGAGAGAGAGGAAGGGAGGCAGGGAGAGAATAATTTCAATAATATCAATGCTAAGAGCTTTAACAAGATCAAGCCAGCTTAAAGATGGGCAATGCTAATTCGACTAGGATACTTACAAAGCTATAAGAACAAAGATTATCAAATAAGATAAACTCCGCCTACATAGTTAAGTAGCACTAATTGTAATGATAATCTCAAATACCAGTATGCGCAAATTAGTATGATCAAGACAACCAGCTCCAGAAAGTGCTTCAAGAAATATTATAGGAATAATAGAATTTTTGTAGGAGTTGAAGAAGATTCTTTGGTTCTATGGGATAAAATTAAATGTTGGGTCTCTTTGTGGGTATACAGGGATAAAGTTTTTGGCAATCTGATTTTTTTCAGATTTGGTTAGGAGTTGGGCTCCTTTTCTTTAGCTCTCTCCTAATTCTAGTTTTGAGGAAACCTCTTCCTCGTCTTCGTATTTATTCCCCTTCTTGTGATAAACAGAGTTGATTTCTTTTTCAAAAAAAAAAAAAAAATTACAAGATTTTATAGGACAGATGAGCAATGAGTTGTGCGTTGGGCCAATGATTTCTAATCTGAATTATTCATTGATGAACCATAAGATAAAAAGCCTTCTTTTAAGATCTATCAACAACTAAGATGCACAAATGATATAATCATTACTACAACAACAGACTGACCTTGTAGCTGCAAAAACAAACACACCAGTCAAAACTTCAACACCATCTAATTCAGTCAGGAACTGCAACAATGGCAAATATGAATTAAGAAACCTACTTAAATTTAAAATAAAAAAAAGGGACAGCCAAAGAAGAGATTCTAACCTGATTAACAACACGGTCTGTTACTCCAGTATTGTCATGTCCTCTCTTTGGAGCAATCGAATCAAATTCATCAAAGAAGAGAAGGCATGGTGCTGCAGCAGCTGCTTTGGAGAATATATCACGCACCTACAGTAGACATACACACGTCAACTGTATGCAACATTAAGATTATCAAAGTTAATCTTTTGCTAAAGGGCGTCAGTGTGCATGTTCTATTTTCTCTTTGTAAGATCGAGTCACCTAAACATAATGGCCTTGGGTACTCTATTTTTTATTTTATTTTATTTTATTTTTGGGAACGGGGGTACTTTTCTCTGCTTGCACAGCAGCTGCTGCAATTTAAGTTGAAGCATCTAACACGCTTTCCCTTGGGAAACAGCAACAAACATTTTTTAACTTAGCTTTCTTATAAGGCGAGAGAATCATTGAACGATTGGATCGTATTATGTAGGTTCCGGCACAATTTCACGTAAATTTTAGGAAAATAAAAGGATTTTAATTTTCCTCTTACAGCTTGCTCGGAAGCACCAATATACTTATTCAACAGCTCAGGCCCTTTCACTGATATAAACCGTAATGAACAAGCAGCGGCAGCTGCACCAACTATGTGTGTCTTGCCACAACCAGGGGGTCCATATAATAAAACATTGGAACGCAATCTTAAAGGAGCTTTTGCAAAAGTATTCGGGAACTTCGACGGCAACTCAATCATCTGATATTAAGAAAAGAGGTTAGGAGTTTATAGGAGAAGTAGAATAAAATCTGATCAGAAGAGTAGAAGAAAAAAGGATTGGTGGCATATCTACGCAGAACAAATGCAAGCTATATTATATTGGCAGAGTCAACCTCTGCCTTCTCAGCTTTCCTTGGAGAGATAGACACAGGCTCAACCCTTTCTTAATGAAAGGAATTATGTAAGATGTTATAGACCATCTTAATTAAATTTAAATAGACCAAATACTACTTATTTGATGCAAGGAAGATGGAAAGAGAGCATCAAAATTAATATAATCAGTGAAATGAAAACTATGTAGTAAAATAATAACACTATTGTAATTTACACTATTTAAATACATGCAGTATGTACTAGAAAAATACCTGTGACAAAATATATCTAGGCAACCATAGAACTTTAAATTGCATAGACATCCGTTGCTAGATCTTAGATAAGAGTAAGTAGAATTTTTTTGAGTTTGAAATAACACATAGATGAAAGAGAACATGCAAACTTGGCAAATGAAACTAGTCACCTTTTAAATTTAGAAAATGATAATATGATTACATTTGTATTAGATTACTTTTTTTTTTTTTGGTTTAAGTAAAAAAGAAGGAAACAGGAACATACAAACTCCTCAAAAGTAGAGAAAGAAATGTTGCAACTTATGAAGATAACGTGCACAAAAACCAATAGATTCTAATTCTTGAGATTTCATACCTCATTTTTTTCAAAATAAAAAATAATATTAATATCAGAATGTTATAAGGTAATAAGTAAAAGTCACCTCTTTGATAGCCTTCTGAATGTCACCAAGACCACCAACATCATCCCAGCCAGACCGACCACTATCAGGAGCAGATTTAGTAACTTCCCGCATGGCAAGCGGAAGAAAATCATGCATTGCCCGAGAAAAGTCATCCCGGAGTAAAGTGGGCTTTTCGCATTTATCAAAAGAAGAGTGGCAAGCCAGATATCGACCAGTAGCAGCATGAACAGTTCTATCAACTAATATTTCCTGAAATAATAATGTTATGGCACAAGCAGTGCGGATGTCATGCTAAAACTCAATCCACTTAGAAAAGTAAAAGCATAAACAACTGCAAATGCATAAAGAATATATGTGCAACATTTACATTTTTCATGAAACGCAATTTTCACATGATACATGTTGCAATAAATTTCAGGGAAAGAGACGTGAGACTTCATAGATGGGTGAAAGAAAATCCTTTTACTGAAAAAAAAAAAAAAATATATATATATATATATATATGCATACACACACACGTGGGCATGTGTGTAATATAATCAAAGACAGAAAAAGAGACAAATAACAAATTTCAGAACAACTTAGATAGCAAATCCATTGGAGCAACATTCAGTCAAAGACCACCTCAAATTTGTTCTTAAAAAGTTGTGATGTTTTCCCCTCCACAGCATCTATTACTCTTCTCATAACAACATATTTGCTCCAAGAAAAATGAAATGCATCTCGGAGGCGAAAACCATGAGATCTCAGCTTTATTGAAAAATTCAACGTTGTTCTTTTTATAAGAAAGAAACAGTCTCTAATTGACAATAAAATCAAATTTCAAGGAAAAAAAATTTATTGAAAAATTCAACGTTGTTCTTTTTATAAAAAAGAAACAGTCCCTAATTGACGATAAAATCAAATTTCAAGAAAAAAAATCGATATCGTGATTTTATAAAAAGCACCAAGTTTAAAACATAAATATTCCCTATTTGGGGAAAAATAAAAAATAAAAAAGGAACGCCACATTCGTTATTCTAACAGAACTTTCTACAAATGGAGTTCAAGTGATAAGAAAATGATGGCCAACCACCAGTGTGTTTCAGTTTTCTCGTCTATGTAACCAATGTTTCATATATAATATGGAAGAAAATGGCTAAAGCACAACTCATTTTTATGAAGTTATGCACATATTATAGAGATGATTGTAATTTGCATTTGTGAAACTCTAATTATTAGATAAAGAAATATAAGACAATCAGAATACCAGATCATATGCATCATAACCATCGCATTTTGAAACTACATCCTGCAAGATGCTTTCAGAACATTGTAAACAACGCTTCTGAATTTCATGTTTCAGTATGGCTTCACGTTCTGAGGCGGCAGGGGCAGGCAGTTGAACATGAAAATCAAACCTTCCTAATATTCAAAAGAGTAATAAGCAAATGAATCTGGCATGAAGAACATAAATTAAGCAGAGAGAAGCTACCAACTTCAAGATTTAGGGCAAGCACAGATTAGACAACAGCCAAAAGAAGAGAAAATCTACCTGAAGAGCTCAATGACTGCGGCAGGCTCTCTAAAGACTGTGCAGAAGCTACGAAAGCAAGGGGACCAATTCCACAAGCGAACTTCCTCCTTTCCTGTTCAGTGTACCCAATAACCATATTAGCTGGCTAGGATAATAAGACGACAGTATTGTAGCAAGTCATCCTAGGTTTTATTAAAAAAATAAAAAAATAAAAAAATTAATAATAATAAGGGGGAAAAAACTTTTATAGGTGTGGAAATAATAACAAAAAGCATTAGATCAGTGATAAAAAGACAAGACATCCTCAAATATGAAATAAAGAAAACTAAAGAAAGAGAGCAAAAATAAATTAACCATTAGCAAGGAATGTTTACTTAAAAGATTTGCATGCTCATCATAATTGTATCACTAAGGGCTCTACTATGAAAGTGAAACACTTGTGATAAGACGCAAGGGAAGAATCTCCATTTGAATATTTCTCCTTCCTAGACTGAAGCTGGTTTCCTTTGAGTTAACCCTGCTCAATGTAACCCTTTGTTTCAAGGGATATTAGCGCGCTTCTAACGGGGTGGCTATAGTTATGTGAAAGAAATGACAGAATTCTTCAAGACAAGCATCCGAGACAGATGGATTTGTTAAGCGGCAAGCACAAAGTGTTCAGCTTCTTTGCAGGCCTTGACTGATAGGTCTTTAAGGACATCCTTTTTCTTTAATTAATTTAAATTTGGAAAAAATGGGTGCTAATTGTTGTGTTTGAGGGCCTTTGCTTAGCTTTTTTTTTTTGGTTCTACATTATTTTCTCTGCTTTTATTTTGCCTTTTGAGGACCCTTTGTCCTCTTTGCTTTTGTCATTAATTTCATCATCAGCCAAAAAAAGGAAGCTTTCTTTGTTTAAAAAAAAACAAAGGCCTAAACTACAAATAAGTGATGCAGGAATAAAAATTAAATGCATAAGTAAATAGCTAGATGTCATTTGAATCCAAATGAACAAACAAACCATGAAAAGATTTTAATACCGCGTATTCATCAATAATGTCCGTTAAGAATTCTGCAAGTGCAATAGCAGGGCTTGAAGGTTGAGATCCCTCTGAGTCGGAAGATGATGCAATAATACAGTCGAGATCATCAAGGATGACAAGGGATGGCGCATTATCTATAGCCTCTGATATGTAGCCAGAGAGTGCTCGTCGAATAGATGGGGCCTTTTCCATAGAAAGTTTGGAGCAACAAACAAAAACTCTGCAATTCAGCCCCATCGTAAGAAAAGGGCTTGGAACATAAGTCAACAGAATATTTCAATTTTGCAATTTTCTTTTTTAATCTCCTCTTGACAACAAGAAGACACGAGCTAACTTTGAAATCAATACAATACAAACAACCAGAATAAAAAGAAGTAACAAAAAAACTCCATGAAGGATGCAAATATTATAACTTCATACATGTGTGCCAAGATGTCTTCACGTTCCAGAAGAAATTTTGCAACAGCTCTTGACAATACCGTTTTTCCTGAGCCCTAATAGTGGAAAACATTAAATAAAAAATCAAAAAAACTAAAAAAAATGGAAATTTAGACAATTATCATCATATTTCATATATATATATATATATATATATATAAAAAGCAATGACAACATTGATTGACGACCTAATTACTCAAGAAGTTCTACTACTATTTCTATATTTTAAATCACTAAGCAAATAGTAGTAATAGTAAGGTGGCACCAATCTGTTTTTAGCATCACTTAATCATCGTATTAATATAATAATATCTCCTTTATATTTCAACAAAGAATTATGAATTAATAATTGCTATCATCTTCAGTTTTGAAAACATGAAAGCTTTTCTCTAACCTTGATAAACCTTGTTATTTCATGCTCTCTATAAATTCTTTTATTTTTCTTCTTAACGTCCTTCCTTCCATTGATAATGATATAAAGTACAAAGGAAATAGAACAAGGAGTACTAAAAAGTTGGGGAAAAAAAACAGAGAACCAACTATTATCAGCTATGAATTCAGAGAACCAACTTTGTGAAAAATCTACACCCAAGCAAACTGACTCAGAACTATTATCAAGTTCTGTGGTAGGACAAAATCCTTTGCACATGACCCTTTGGTCTAGTGGCATGAGGAGGGAGGTTGGGGAGGGTTCTGGGTGGGGGCTCGTGGTAATCGATATTTATCATTTATAGAACAGAACACGCTATAACATGTACTAATTTAAAACAAATAAGAGAGAGAGAGAGAGAGAGAGAGAGTCTTCTATGGTAGGAACCAACTGCTTTAGTACTCCAACGGATTTTTTTCTTTTTTGGGAATAACATCTTTCAGTCTCCTAACTTGTTTATTCATCAGAGCTCTCAAACAAATACACTCAAACCAAACTAATACCTACTTCCTATCAAAAAAAAGTAATTATCTAGCCCAGCATCTCTTATGCATAAAATCAGGGACGATGTTCTTAATAAAGAAATGGTTTTCAACAAATCAAGTTCTCATTAACCATTCTGTCAAGCCACAAACATGAAGCTCCGTCATCAGTTCAATATAGAAACTTTCTCAAATCCTATAAAAGATCTTTAACAAATTAGTTAGTGGAAGTGCCAAGTTAAGAGTTATCGAGATCAGACAAGGCTTTGAATCTTGAAGTTCTTTGATTTTCTCGGGATTTGACATCCTAATCTATATTGTTTTCTTTCAATTTCTGTCTAAACAGACAGACTGAGATAAAATAAGGAAAAACAATTGCATCTTGAGGGTACAATGGAAAACCCATGGGATTGACAAACATAAAACAGACAAACACACGTGTGTGCACACACACAACACATGCACCCATGTATAAATACATTCGAAAAAAAAATATATATATATATATATATATATCATAATACTCTATACAGATTTTATATGTGTTTGTGTAGCCATAAACTCCACAGGACAAAATAATTTAGAATTAGACTTGAAGGAGCCATGAATAATTGAAAAAGGAGACATATTTCATTCGTATCCAGTCCATAATACTCAATCTCGACATGTATTCAATCTTAATGTATCAGAAGCTTAATTACGCATCAATATTAAAGCATCTTGAGGGAAATCAGACTTAATAAAGACTCACAGTAGGTCCATATATTAGAACATGCCCAGGAAGAGGGAGGTTGTGAGAACTGAACCACAAGCCAGAAGCAGGGGATAGCAATACCACCATCCCTACATTTGGAGAAGATTACTTAATTACAAAAAAAAATCTTTTTGCTAGCACAAACAGCGGATGCTTTGGAATTTTAACAGTAGTTTATGTGCAATGCATATAAAGGACAACAAATTAAGAACTTTATCAAATTTCAATACAACAAACTGCTTTCCTGCCCAGGCAAGTTGTGCGATGATATCTCTCACTTCTAGAAGTTACAACAAGATATGACCCTCATTGTTAGATATACGAAGAAAAAATAGGACAAACGAAGCTCAACTCCAAAAATTCTACCAGTACAACATGTGCATAAGGATATAGGAGAAAGCATAATTGAAATATTTAATATACACTCTTCATGCAGATCTTTTTTTATTAAGAAACCTAAAAATTTGTATTAATAACAGGGAAAAGGGTACAACAACTTGAAGAGGGTAAAATTAATTTTATGAGAATTCAAGAGGATTAGATGTCCAGTAGAAGTCCAACAAAAACACAAATAGTAAACAGAACTTAATAAGTCCTTTCAATGCAATATAATCATATACGAGACAAAACATCTAAACTATTTCATAGAAGAAATAAGAAACTGGAATTTCATTCTATCTACCCAAACTCAATGTCCTTAAAGCTGTTGAGAAAATCCACTATTTGCCCCACAGAAAAAATGCCCACGATCACACACCTTCAAACTACCTCAGCTGAGAGACCTAAAAGTCTGAAAGAATAAATTCCCACCAAATCTGCAGACTTCTCCACGATAACCCATTCCAAGTAAAGCTCCATAAACCCAAAGCCAATTTCACAAGCCAATTGCAGAAATAAAAAAAAAAACATTTTCAAGAAAATAAAAATAAAAATAAAAATAAATGAAAATATCTCAAAAATTCGATAAAAGCGGTCTGCTTATCATTAAACAGGAAGTGAATGGGGTTCGGTCAAGTTTTGTTAAGAGTTCATTATTTGCCTAATACATCAATTCTCTACTTTAGGCACATGTTGGCTCGGTGTTTTGCATGACTTGACCACAAAATAGTTTTCCAGACCAAAAAGTACAAAAAGCAGAAAGTCAAGCCAAGCTAAGAAGAGTAAGTTTGACAATTATCCCTCTTAACATCCTTGTTGTCTGAGTGAGTGTCTGCTTATCCATGGGCAGTTAGGCAGCAAAAACAGATAAACAACACAGACATAAAAGAGGATTAGAGAACTTCAAGAAAAAAAAAATACTTCAGATTAAAGAAAGATAACCTACTATTTATAATGTCTGAAACACTTGTTCCCATCCAGCTCAAGGAAGATACATCAGTACTTGCATCATTATCAAAGAATCTCTCTCTGACACGGCTAAAGGATACAGGATCACCCAGTTCCAGTTTTTCAATTAATGCACCTTGCAGAGTATTATGCTCCTTGTTTAATTGACCAAACCCTAGCTCGTACACATTCCCACCAGAAGGAGATTCCACAGGAATAGTTAATACATACAATATTTCAGCCGTAAGTTTGCTGGTCTCATTTCTGTTTTCTAGAAAAACATCAGATGATGCCTGTACAACTTCCTGAGACCCAAAGCTGTGGCCTTTCACTTCAAAGTGAACCAACGTTTCGCTTCCCAGAAACAACGAATTAACTTCTAGACCTGTAGTTGAAGAAAGGGCACCAACTTGTGCAAGAAACCATGCCTTAATAAGATTTTGTAGACCCTTCGCATTGTCAGCCTTAATAGCAGATTTCTCGTCCTGTTTGTAATGAGAATCATGTGAAAGAGCAGAAATGACTTCGTCATGGGTTGACCAATCTATGACATCCACATAGTTAACTGAGCTAGTTTTGAGAAGCACATTTTTTGTTCTTCGATTTTTATGGTTATCAAGCACTTCAAGACCATTTTTCTCGAGATGCATGGCTTTCTCTAAGGTCTTAAAATGGCAAGGAGAAAGTGAAAGCAAGGGAATCTCTTTCTTCAAAATGTTGCATCCCTTTAAATAAACCCCTGCATGAGAGTCTCATCATCAGACAACATTTTGCAAACAAATTATGCAAACATTTGTTGGGAGAAAACAATGTACTAGAAAGAAACACAATAAAAAGTCGGACTGCTTTTTCTTTTTCCGGAAACAAAAATTACTAAAGAAAATTTAAAAAAAAAATTGAGCAACCCACCTCTAATCATATTTAAATAAAAGGAAACAAAAAATTGAGTGCAAGAAACTAAGTTAGCTAGTCAAAACTTGGAAGAAACAGACGTCATATAAGGGATGTCAACCTGCTTTCGGATTTCTAGGGAGAAGCATTGAGCCAAGCACCAATTACTAAATGAAAACGAGATTACTCAGAATACACATCATCAGCAAAAGAATTCAGAAATACACACCGTCATACAAATACTCTTAAATTTCCGAGCCCAAATATTCTACTAGTGAGGAAGTTACATGAAGTGAGACAGGTCATACAGTTAAACTGAGAACAAAAGGTAGCAATCAGGTCATAGAATAACATTCACATAAAAGAACCAACAAAATTTACATATTGAAGAAAATAGTTATCCATAATATTCTTGCATTTACATCACAGCTTAGTAAACAGTTTCAAAGGAAAGTCAAACAAAAGATGATTTTGTTTGGACTAAGATAGGTTGAACGTACAGGAATGCAGGCCAGCTCCCAAGTAAAGACAAAGAGACTGCGCAATCATCACATGCCCTTTAGTCACTGATTGCGATAACAATAAACGAACAATTGCTTGATGATTTTCCAGTTTACTTGCAGCGTTAGCATCCTTTGAGGTTGAGCTACTTTTTACTCTTAAGCCATCCTTTTCAGAATCTTTTACACTCTCCTTTGCTGAAAATCGAGGCACTATAGCTACTAACTGGAGGGAATCTAATGCAAACTTTTTTGCTGTCTCAGGGTGTACAACAGCAACAGAAGTGAGAACCACACCAAGCTCAATACCATCAACATCACTTTTGTGAATTAATCTCCTATCTGCGTCTTGAATGCGCAGTAAAGCATTTGCAGTTTGATGTGATTTATTGGAAGATGACAAGGAAGAATCTTGATATGAATCCACATTTTTCTTGCGTCTTTTTGGCGCAACTGCAACTTCCGTTCCTGGCACAAGTTGCACTGGTGGAATCTAATGTCAGAGTTCACATAGTCTATAACAACTTCATCAATAATAGTATGAAACAATACAGCAAGAAGGTGCACGCTTAAAGTACCATGAACGTCCACATTGACAAGTTGCGTGAGTACAGTTCAACAGATGGGCCATTAAAACAGATTATGTGAGTATAATATTTTTGTAAGCTAAGTGTAAATATGCATACGTGTTCTTTACAATTTATTTGTGCTTGTGAACTGCTTGGTTGCATTAAAACTTAAAACAATTTCCACAAACTTGATCTACTCTATTTCTTCCTCGAGCCATGGAACATTAGAACTTGGCTTTCACCTGCTCCTTAATTAAATTTTTTGTAGCATTTAGGAACATAGTTCAAACCACTTAGTAGTGGCTCAAACCAACTTTGCTACTGTGTTTTCTCTACAAAATTTGAATTTCAAACCAATTCTTTGGTTCAAACTCTTGGTTTGGACTATGTTCCCAAACTCTTGACCTTTACAGTTGTAGACTTAATATCGACCCAATGTTTTTACAAAAGCCAGAAAGCAAATTATTTCCTCATTTCACTTGGACCCAAGGGCCAGAAAAACATAATCTTAATTTAGTCTAAATAAAAACAAGAAAGGAAAGAACTTCAGGACAATCAGGTTCTTATTACAGTACTATTCTTTTTTTATCATTTGAATGTCAAACTCCGAATGCCACTTGGGTTTAGCTCACAGATTTGTCTAGCCTTATGAATGAAGTCCTAGTTTACAGTACAATCATTCAAAGAATGTAAAATTATCTAAGCAGCACATATGAAAACATTGAGCAAGCACTTTATTTATGGCATCTTACCTACCGCTTTCTTGGGGAATGTTGACATCACACAAAATGTGATGATAGTACGGCCATGCAACCATAGGGGAAATATCATTTTCTCGTGGACTATCCTGACCTATATTTGACCAAACTTTCAACATCAGTACTCAAACAAGAGAATAGATTTTCTTCTTAAAAACTGGAGGGACGAATAAATAACAAAAGAACAGAAATAACCATAGAAATGGAATGGGAACAGCAGGTCCCAAATAAACTCAAACAAAAACCAAAATAGTAACAGTAACAGCTAGGAGACGGCCCAACATTTGAAATAAACATAACAGTTTCATATAAATCCCAAGGAACAGAGCTAAAACAAAAAGAACAAACAATTGGAACTGTAATGCTTAAGTTTAGTATCCAAGTATTCAATTTGAGCTCAATATCACGAATCTGATTTTGCGTTTCCTCAAAATAATTCTGAATTTGAAAAAAAAAAATCATTTTTTGGTTCGCACCTGTTTCAATATAGCTGCTTCCGCAAGCTCCGAATTGAACTCCAAAACCTCCCAATCGTCCTCACTGTTTGGCTCAATCGTCACCAAACTCGCCTTCGCCACATTCGCCAGAGCTCGCACCTGAACTCTTGTTCCCTCTCCCAAAGATATGCACTCCGCGAACTGCCGAGCAATCTGCCAAAAATAAAAATAAAAAACCATAATTCCCACCGTCACCAAAACCACAATTAACCCTCAGCAAAAACTAGAACCAAATCGAGAAATGGAGAATCCGAGAATGGAAAGAAATCAAAAATAGGAAAACAGAATTTAACAGTTTTGAGCCGAATTAGACCTCGATGGCGGGAGAAGAGGAAGTGTCGCCGGACCAGGCGACAGACCACCGGAGGTCGGAGGAACGAGAGCGAAGCTCGAGGGCGAGGACGTCGGAGAAGGAGGAGCGCGGTTGGGAGGATTGGAGGGTTTGGATTAGGAGCAAAGGAAGTGAAACGAAGCAGCTTTCAATACCAGAAACCAGCCTCACGTCGAACTCCAACTCCATGGCTACTAACTACTGTGCTTGTAGAGTTGCAAAGATAGGGTTTGGTGGAGGCGCGTGGGAGGACGCGCCGCTCAGACGGCGGGGAGAGTGGGGAACGTGAATGACGTCGACGAGGATAAGAAAATGGAAGGAAGTCCTTTCAAAAAAACAATGGAAGGACGAGGAGTGTCTTGTGTGTTTTTATGTTCAGTTGTCGTGAGTCCCAAGCCATTTTCGAAATTCGAGGAATCCGGTTATTATGTTCTCCAATTTCCGCCCTTTGCTGGCGGGTGAATATTACAATGATGACCTTCAAACATGGGTGAAATGAGTTGAAATCAAAACTTTTGTTTGTTAAGAATGGTTTTATCCGTTATTTCAGTTATAAACAATATAAATCTCTTATATATTATAATAAAAAATTATTATAATGTTAAACTCTTATATACTGCAATAAAAATAATTCTAATCAATGGTTCCCATCACTATGTCACTGTAAAGTTTTTATCACAGTGTCAAGTAAAAATAAATTACAACATAAAACTCTCATATGTTATAGTATTTATAGTTCTAATTTATGATTTTAACTACGTTCTTAAACGTCTTTTTATCTATTGAACTTGCCTTTCTAGATTATTACAATAATCTCTTTATGATGGTTTTTGTTAAATTGGGTATTTGCATTTAATTTGTGGGATTTACATTGACATTTGAATAGGATTTGAAAAATTTGTCTTACATGTTTTCATTAACAAGTTAAAGAAAAGTTAAGCAAAATCGACATATAAGCTAATAAGCCATTTGAAAGAATGGTTGAAACCATCAGTTACAACTGTAAATAATATAAAACTCTCACATGTTACAATTGTTGGTTTTGGAAAACGTTTTTCACAAAATATAACAGAAACATGGTCAAGGCTTGAATCGTGTATAATAAAAAAATTTCTCAAAACATTTGTAAAATGCTATAGATTATATTAATTTCATGCATAAATAAATATACAAATACTTTGCTTACCAGTATGGAGATGAAGATGAAGCGGAATGGGGATTACAAATGATGTTCTCTATTTATGAAACCAACGTTTTCCTTGTATAGTCTTCGACACCAGATGGACGCACGTGTGGACATAGAAGGAATATAGTTTTTAGTGATCACTCAAGAAATAGAAGAACTTTTTTTCTTTTTCTAAGAATATGGTTTTTAGTGATCACTCAAGAAATAGAAGAACTTTTCTTCTTTTTCTTTCTCTCTTTCTACACGCCTATTTGAGTGCTTTTCTGTAGAGTACTCTCTCCAAGACTTACAAGTGTGTTCTAAATGAATAGAGGAGGCCTGTATTTTTAGAGAACAAAAGAAAATTTTGAAAAGTTTCTTTATTTTAATTTTAATATCAAATATTTAGCTAAAATAAATGACACAAGTTTCTCATTCTTGCACTATCTAGGCACCACATTCATAGAGACTCTATTTTTGTGCGGCGCCAATTCAAGGGGAAGAAAGAAAGAGAAATCTGCTTGTTACCCAATCTTATTTGTCTCCATATTAAACTTTCTATATTCAAAATTGGAAATACTAAATGTAGAAACTTTGTAAACAGGCTTTAATGTGCACAAGAGGACTTTTCTCTTTGTGCTTGGAGACCGCATACAGTGTGACCCTCTCACTATGTGCGCCATGCACAATAGGACCTACCTACTATGTGATTTCCAAAATTAATTATTTTATTTTTTTTACTAAATAATCTAATTATTTGATAAATATAAATTAATTCATTAATAATTTATTTTGAGTGATATTTAATTTAGAATTCTATAATTCTAAATTAATTATTTAAACCAATAATTCCACTTTCTAAATAGTATTTACAAGTATGATAAGGGGACTAATGGACCCATAATTTCAAGCTCTAATAAGACCAATATGTTAATTAAACTATTTAATTAATATATTACTTTTTTATTAATTCCAATGTAACTCCTGAAAAATCCTTGAAATTACACTCTTAAAATTGCAGATATTCAATTATTCATTTTTTAGAACCGTCTATTTAATATAGTCATTACATATATATCAATCCTCCATAAATAATTTATAATTAGAGCTAAATAAAATCCGTTGACCTCTCTAATTAATTCTTTATCCTTGAGTGTCATTGATTCTTTAATGAATAATAAATTCATGAACTTAATTATGAATTGAGCACTCTTATTATTTAAGCCTCGAATCAATATTCAAGAGAATTATTTTTCTACTTTTCATTAGAGAAGGAATCAATTCCATCTTATAATATTAACATTCTCGGCTACTTACTTCATTATGCCTCCAAAATACAAGGAATAAGATTTGATCTTTAATCCATACTGAACAAGACAAAAGACATAAATCCATGAATAGGAGTCTAGTAATAACTTGGGATTAAGATCATCTTATATATGATCATCTATCAATGTGATTAGAACTTACCATATTTAACAGAAATTATTAGCTATTCATATCTCATCATGTCTCGGTCCTCCATAATCTCATTATGTGTTGTGCACTCATTTAATGACTCACTACATTAACGGTTTGGATAAAATCATTCCATTCTTAATGGAAATGACCTACACTAGTAACGCTCAATTAAAGATTACATACTTTAATTGAATAATTGATCATATAATAATTAATTATATGTTACTGACTATTTTAATTATCATCTTTAAATATTATTCTCTTGTATACAATATTTAAAGTAACATAGAAAATTATGGAATTTTCATGATATTCTTAAAGTATTCAAAATACATACACACAAATATAATGAATAAATTCACTTTATTTATTTATAAATATGTATATTACAAAACATAATATGTTTTATAGACATATATCCTAACAATCTCCTACTGCCCTAAAGCAAATGAGACATGTCTCTTAATCAATATCCCTCTAGATGCTTCTCGAAAAATTTGACTGGTAACGTCTTCGTAAATGGATCTACTAGGTTGTCTTCCGACACGGTCTTCAATATTGTCATGTCACCGCTGTGGTATACATCTTGAACTAGATAATCCCTTCTCTTTACATGCCTCATGCCTTTATGGTTTCTTGACTATTTAATGTTTACGATTACTGCATTGTTGTCATAGTACAGTTTAATCGGCTTATCCATATCTAGAACAACTTCTAGAACCTTCAAGAAGTTATGGAGCTAGACTGCTTCCATGGATGCTTCACAAGTAGCCATGGATTTAGCCTCTGTTGTTGAATTAGAAATACATTCTCGTTTCACACTCCTCCAAATAATGGCTCTCCACCGAGAGTGAACACACATCTTGAGATCAACTTTTGATCATCCCTGTTCAATTGAAAATTGAAATTGGTGTAAACATAGAGAGACAAATCTCCACCAAAATACACAAGCATATAGTTTCTCGTTCTCTAAAGATACTTGAGAATGCACTTCACAGAAGTCCAGTGACCAAATCCTAGATTTGATTGAAACTTACTTACTATTCCAATTGCATGGCATATGTCATGTCTAGTACACTACATAGCATACATTATGCTTCCAACTACAAATGCATAAGGGAAACTACTTATCTCTTCTTACTCCTGAGGAGTCTTAGGGCACTGCTCCTTAGAGAGATGAATGCCATGCCTAGAAGGAAAATTTCCTCTCTTAGAGTTATGCATCTCATATTTGACAAGCATCTTGTCAATATATTTACGTTGAGATAATGCCAAAAATTTCTTCTTGCGATTTTCAGATGAGTTGGATCCTAAGAACATCACTTATTTTTCCTAAATCTTTCTTTTGAAATTGGTTGGCTAACCATTCCTTTACTTGTGACATTAATTTCTTGTCATTCCTAATGAGCAAGATGTCATCAACGTAAAGTACTAAGAAAACTACTTTTTTTCTTTTATGTGCTTGCCGACACATGGTTTATCCTAGTTCTGTTCAAAGCTATAAGACTTAATAGCCTCGTCAAACCTGATGTTCCATGCTCTAGAAGCGTGCTTAAGTCCATAAATGGACCTTTGTTGCTTGCAGACTTTATGCTCTTGGCCTTCCACAATGAAACCCTGTAGTTGTACCATATAGATGCTTTCATTAAGATAATCATTCAAAAACACCATGTTGACATCCATTTGTCATATTTTGTACTCATAATACGCAACAATGGATAAGAGTATCCGAATGAACTTTAGCTTAGCAACCAGGAAGAAAATCTCTTTATAGTTGATTCCTTCCCTCTAAGTGTAACCCTTGGCTACTAGCCTTGCCTTGCCTTGAAAGTCTCTATTTTCCCATCCACTCCTCTCTTTTTCTTGTAGATTCATTGACGCCCAATGGGTTTTACCCCTTCAAGAAGATCAATAAGTTCCCGAACTAAGTTAGAATACATGGATTCCATCTCGTGTTTCATGGCTTTCAGCCACTTCTCTTTGTCAAAATTTTCCATTGCTCACTTGTAAGTCAATGGATCTTCTTCACTGTCACTCATAGCGACTAGCTGTGCTTCACCTCAATAACGAGTGGGAAATCTAATTTCCCCCCCACTACGACGAAGCACCGGAGGTGTTTGACTAGAAGTTATGGCTTCTTGGTTTGCCCTTTGACAACTCTTGCTTGCTTGTTAACAACTATTGTTGGTTGTGGGCCGATTTGATTGGTAAGTAACTCCTCTAGAACAATTTTGCTCTTTGGTTTGAAATCTTTCATATAGTCATGTTCAAGAAAAGTGGCATTTGTCGATACAAATACTTCATTATCTTTTGGACTATAGAACATTCCTGCTCTTGTACCTTAAGAATATCCTACCAAGATGTAAACTTTCAAATGAGATTCTTTCTTCCTGATCTTAGCCTTTACCACATGTGTTGGACATGCCCATATGGGATGTACTGCAAATTAGGTTTTCAGCTATTCCACAACTTTAGAGGTATCTTAGGTATAGACTTAGATGGAACCAAGGTTAGAATATAAACTACAATTCTTAGAGCATATCCCCAAAAGCATGTAGGTAGAGAAGAATAACCCAATATTAATCTCATCATGTCGAGTAGCATCCAATTTCTCCTTTCGGCAACACTATTTTGTTGTGGTGTTCAAGGTGCAATGAGTTACAAAACTATTCTTCTTTCCATCAAATGGATTGTGAACTTTATGTCTGGATACTCACCACCTCGATCCGATTGAAGCACCTTGATTAGCTTGCCTAATTGTTTTTCAACTTCTGCTTGAAATTCCTTAAACTTTGCAAAAGTTTCAAATTTCCTATGCATTAGGTAAGCGTAACCATATCTAGAATAATCATCAATAAACATGACAAAATATTCATATTTTCCTCCAGCTTGGACGTTTAAAGATTCGCATACATCAGAATGTATCAACTCGATAGACTCCTTAGCTCTTGTATCTTTAGTTAAGGAAAATCTCTTGGTCATCTTACCTTCTAAACAGGATTCATAGACTAGGAATTCACTAACTTGTAGTTATCTTAAAGGACCATCCTTTACAAGTCTTTCAATTCTGTTTAGGTTGATATGACCAAGTCTAAGATGCTATATATATGTGTCATTGTCATGAGAAATCTTTTTCTTAGTATTCTTAGGTTTGACTACTTTGAACATTTTAGTATTAAGCAGGGGTTTAGGACTAGGTTTAAGAAAAGAAACCATTATTTAATTTTTCCTGAATATATATTTAAACCATTCTTTGAAATAGAAACAATTTCATTATCAAAAGAAACTTTAATTGTTCATTTAATCTAGAAACATAAATCAAATTTCTTCTAAATCTCAGAATGAAATAAATATTGTTCAAAACTAAATATTTGTTCCTAAACTAAAGTCTAACTTCTCTCATTGCTTTAGCTAAAACCCCTAGCTCCATTGCACACAACCATCATGCATTCTCCATTGGTAAGCTTTCTTGAAGAACTAAGACTCTATAAAGAAAAACAAACATGGTTAGTGGTTCCTGAGTCAACTACCTAGGTTGAGACCTCATTTCTACAACATATGTTTTTAAAACAAGTAAATTACATTTATCTTTGTTTTTATTCTTCTTCAGTTCCTCGAGATACTCCTTGCAGTTTCTCTTCCAATAGCCTGGCTGACCACAGTGGAAACATTTTTTTTTTGAACTTAGTGTTGGAGCTAGTCTCTTTGCCTTTTTCAACCTTCTTGGGCTTTTTCTTATTCTTTTAGATTTAGACTTCCTAGCATTCTTGTTCTTCCTTTTGTTGCTCTTGGAAGAATTGGCTTCAGCAACATTGGCATCATCTATCTTTGCACCTTGAACAGATTCATATTTTTACAGCTCATTCAATAGTTGGGTGATCCCCATGTGCATATTGTTCATGACATAGTTAGTCTTGAATTGCTGGAAGATGAAACTTAGACTTTCTAATATCATGCCCACATGTGTACCCTCATATATAATTGCTCAATTAAGCTCAGCTTCATGAAGATGATTAATCATGTTGAGTACATGGATATGAACGAGAGTGCCCGGCTTCATCATATTATTCATGAACATCTTCACGTCATCAAGACAAGCATTCTCGTTTGGTTGGCCAAACATGTCATCCAATGACTGCGTTATTTCATAAGCAGTTCCAAGATTTTCATGCTTCTTATGAAGCACTTTGGACATTCCAGCCAAAAGATAGCACTTTGCTTTCTGATCAGCTTTTTGCCAACGAGTATAGGCATCTCGATCTGCTACTCTAGCATTTCTCGTAGGGGATGGAGGACACTCCTCGAAAAAGATGAACGTAAGTTTCATATTACTTTTCCATTTAGCATAGTTCTCACCAGTAAGTTGTTTAAGTACGAGTAGGTTGATAATAGGATCACGATGCCTCACAACCACAGTTGTCACCTTGCCATGAGCTCGTAATCGCCACACCGTCATTGTCGGAGACAGGAAGGGAGGAGAGTGATTGAATTTTTAGGATACATTAATGCTTGGGGTAAAAAAAATTTGAGTTAATTGAATTTAGGGTAAAATTAAAAAAATACACACTCAAACTTTTTATAAATTTTAAGAATACTACATATTAATGAGTTGATTCATTATGCTACAACTTTCATTAGTTTTAAAAACCTATTAGTTCATAGAATGTCTCTATGAACTCTACAATATCACATGCTCAATAAATTCCTCTTTTTTGATATAGGGATAGGTAAATCCCTCTTTTGTTTTCTTTGACAGCCGATTCCTCCTTCCCTTTGCCAAAGAAGAAGAAGAATAAGATGGGATAAAATATCTTTTTATACCCTTCGTTTGAGGTCAATTTAAAAAATATACATTCTCTCTTTAATCTCATCAAACGTTTACCTTTAAATTAAATTTAATACATAAATTTATACCTTACATTAGTCAATATTTAATCTTAGCCTTTAAAATAACTAAATTATTTTTAAGTAAAAGAGAGACAAAAATTTAAACTTTCAAAAAAAAAAAGAAAAAAACAAAAACAAAAACACATAAAGCACTAAAAAATAGGGTATTCAATATATTTTTGAATTTAAAAACCTTAGTGTAATTTTTTTAAGTTCTTAAAGTTCTCTTATTTTTCAATTTAAGAGTATTTAGGACAATTTTCTTAAGTCAAAATTGATGATTGATCAAGAAAATGTATAAATTTGTATATTAAATCAAATCTAAAAGTATACATTCAAAAGGAGTAAAAACCAAAGGCATAAAGCTTGAATAGACTTAAAAGACATGATATAAAAAAAAATAGCTCTAATAATAAAAATATCAATAAAAAAAGCACAAGCATGTGCCTATTTGTTTTGCTTTCTTCTTAAGTTTTTTTTAGTGGAATTTTTAATTTGGGTATGTTTATTGGCATCCCCTATTCTACTTTTTACACGTACTTTCTTAAACCACCCTTAATATATTTGATACACCCCTCTTAAAATATCAAAAAAGTCCATATACCTAAAAAACATTATTTTTCCTTTTCTCACCCAGCAATTAACCAAACTTATAATATTTTCCAAATATTTTTCTTTTTAAGTGAAAAAAGAAAGAAATGTTGAATGCATGCACCAAGTAAGAGAGTGTTTGGGGATGGAGTTAGAACTAATAAGTTAGAATTAAAACACTATAGTATGTAAAAGGTTTACACTGTAATATACTTTTGTTTTATACTGTAGCATACGAGAGATTTATGTTGTAGTAATTGAAACTAGTAAATTAGAACGATATTCCCAAACACACTCCAAAACTCTAAAGAGCATACATAAAAGAATAAAAATAAAAAAATAAAAGTTCTACCCTTTTTTTCTCATTGACAATTAGACATCCTTCATTTAAAACAATGAGAAGTGAATCAATACTTTTTTTTCTTTTTATTAAACTATAGCTTTTCAGTAATATCATCATTTATTTATTTATTTATTCAATCAAACTTTGTTTTCCTTTAGCATTGGAGACTATAATTGATTTATTAGACATGATTCGACATAAATCAAGCAATCATTGTTCATACTTTACACTGTTCGTACATGGTTTATATAGAAAAGTATACCCACAAATTAAAGGGTTTGACTCATATTATAAAGATGCAAATCAAGATACTAATCACCTAAAATTAATCTATATGGATATGTTTACACACAAAAGAGGAAAAAGATTAGTTTATAATCAATCTAATATCTCAACACTCCCCCTCAACTTGGTGCATAGATGTCACACATGCTCAACTTGTCTAAAAACTTTGAAAACACTCGATTCGAGATTGCTTTAGTTAGAATGTTAGCCAACTAGTAATCTTAAGCAACTCCACAAATTTTCCATCCAATTTCCCCTTGATGAAGAATCTGTCAACCTGAACATGCTTTGTGTTATCATGCTGAATAGGATTGTGAGCTATATCATGTGTTATTTTATTGTCACAATATAGTCGTATTGGTTGTCCAGATGAATAGCCCAAATTCTACAAGAGTAATCTTAGCCACAATACTTCACAAACTCTAAATGTCATACCTCTAAATTCAACTTTTGCAATTGAGCATGTAATAACATTTTGTTTCTTAATTCTTTATATAACAAGATACCTTATGAAGGTGAAATAACTAGAAGTAGATTGTCTCTCCAGCCTTGTCAGCATCAGTACATGTATCCATGCTTGATATTCTACATTCTTTGGGAATAAAATTCTTTTTCTAGGTGCAGCTTTTAGATACCTAAAGATGCACATAACTGCATTCATATGTTGTTCTGTAGGATTATGCATGAATTGGCTAACAATACCCAATGCATAAGCAAGGCTAGCCTTGTGTGTGCTAAGTGCATCAATCTTCTACAAGCCTCTGGTATCTTCTTTTATCAATTGGTACTTGGTTATGCTCAACACATAACTTTAAACCTTCTTCCATACGTGTTTCAACTTGTTAACATGCTGACATTCTTGTTTCCTTTAATAGATTTAGGGCATATTTTCTTTGAGATAGAAAGATTTTGTTATTAGATGAGACACTTCAATCCTAAGAAAATATTTCAAAGGACCTAGATCTTTCATTTCAAATTCTCTAGAGAAGTATTCTTAAAGTTCTTTCCTGTCTTTTGGACCCTTCCTTCTAAATACCATGTCATCTACATACACAATGAGTGTAGTGATCTTACCAGGTTGTTTTTCAAGAATAAGGTGTGATTTGAATTGCTCTGATGATAGCCAAAGGCTATCATAGACTTTGTGAACATTCCAAACCATGCTCTAGGAGAATGTTTCAACCCATACAATGATTATTTTTTTTAACGTGTATACCTTCTGACTAAGTGTTTCTATTATCATGCATCTTGGCGGAAGATCCATGTAGTTTTCTTTAGACAACTCATAATGTAGAAAGGCATTCTTCACATCAAACTCTTGTAGTGGCTAGTCCAAATTTGCAGCTAAAGACAACAAGACTCAAAATATGTTGATTTTGGCTACAGGTGCAAATGTTTCTATATAATTGATACTATAAGTTTAAGTGTACCCTTTTGCCACCAGCATTTAATTGTGCCATTTGCTTTGTATTTCACTACGTAAATCCAACGACATCCAACTGGTTTCTCCGTTGCCAAACGATCAACGAGTTCTCATGTTTCATTTTTCTACAAGGATGTTATCTCCTTGTTCATAGCTGCTTTCCACGTTGGATTAGCTAAGGCATCCTACACACTGTTAAGGACAGATACGTTAGACAATGGATTTACGAATGACAAATTTAATTCATACAAATGTTGGTTAGACATATAATGACTCATGGTTATGACTTTACTAGACAATTCTAATTCATATGTGGGTTTAGGAATGCCTCTGATTTGTCGCTATGATAACTATTTCTGACTGGCCCAATTACTAAATTAGGGACATCCTCAACAGGCAATTGGTTTGGTATGTTCGACAGAGGTGAAGCTACATCTTTAGTTTGTAGAATAGGAAGCTCAAACTCGAACTAAGGTGGAGGCAAAAACGTATCTCTACTTTCAGGTTGTTTATCACTCCTTTGATCTAAAGTTGTACCACTCCGATCCAATTCACTCACTTCCTAGTTGACTAGCCTAATTTTGGAGATATCATCACTAAAATCCAAGTTTATACCTTTCATATCATAGTTACTAGATCTACGGGATCTGCCTTCCTCAAAAGTGAGAACTTCATAGTCTTCGTAGTTTAGAGTCTGAATTTCCTTTTGGTATTTCCCCTGAAGTTGAGATTTTGAAGGAAAAATGCATCATGTCATCATAAAACACAACACCCATTGTGATAAGCATATGCTAAGTTGGAGGATAATAACATCTGTACCCCCTTTAATGAGTAGCATATCCCAAAAAAACACATTGCAATACTTAGAGAGTTAACTTGTTGTGTTGATGCTCATGAAGAGGTACAAAAGCCACACATCCAAAGACATGAGGAGGTTGGTTTGGGACAACTGGTGCCACAATTGCTTCAGTAAGTGTAACTACCTTACGTACGTCGCCGTAACTTAACTATATAATTGTATTCTTAATCTTAGCTTATCGTAAAGTACTGAATTTATGAAATAATTTTTTTAAACATAATATTAATTACTTAAATCAATTTCCTAAAAGTAATTCCTTGATTAAAAAGAATTTTTTAAAACATTTCTAAAACTAATTACTATTATAGCTATTTAATTAAACTTTCGATATAAATATATTGCAACTTATTAGACTTAAAAAACCTAGACTGAAACTATAAAACTACACTCTTTGTTTTTAAATCATACTTCTATAAAACTATTCATGCAAATATATCTATAATTTATAATCTATAACTAATAACTATCGTATAAGTAGGAGTTTTCTAAAAACACTATTTAAAAAAATGCTCTCTGTTTTGTCTTTTGTGCTTTTGTCTTTTTTCTTCTTCTTTTTTCCTCTTAAGTAGTCTGGTTCATTTCCTTTCTTTCAATACTATTATAACTTATTTGCTTTTTTCTTTGATAGATGATGCTCTCTATTTTGTCTTTTGTGCTTTTGTCTTTTTTTTTTTTTTCTCTTAAGTAGTCTAGTTCATTTCCTTTCTTTCAATACAATTATAAATTATTTGCTTTTTTTCTTTGATAGGTGGTTTGTTTACTTTACTATGTAATATCATATATACAGAGTGTTGTTTCTTCTTATCTAATAAAAGTCTTATATTTTATGCATTTAATTAAAATAACGACTTTTTTCAATTTTTTCCCTTTTAATGTTTTTTTCGTAATTTATCTTCACAAAATGTTTTAAAATATGTCTTATCCTACTTTTTTTTTCTTACAATGTTCTATGTTTTTCAGATTTAATCTTTTTTGATATCTTTTTTTCTAATTTTTTGATTAACTTTTTTTTTCAAATATATGTAGACTTAAATAGTTCTTCTTATATAATATTTTATTTTCTTTTTGAAAATATTTATTCTCATTATATTGTAATTTTTTTTGTAAATTTAGATCTCCTTAAATATTATTTTCCTAATTTTCTTACTAAAATATTTTTTCTCATAAGTATCCCTACTCAAATATCTTCTATCTAATATTTTTAAATATATTTTTTCCCTTTGTCCTTACTTATATTTCTACTTGTATATTCATATATACTATGAAGTTTCATTTAGTTACTATCCATATCTTTGTTTATTGTTATCATCACCACCACCATCATCATCATCCATAAATTAGAAGATACTTTTTATGTCTATAATAAAAGGTCAAATGTTGAATTTTAAAATAATGTAATATATTATGGATATTTTCCCTAGCAATATTAATAAATAGTTTTCTAAGTTTTGAACTAAATTTAGTTTGAAATTCAAATTTTATATAAAAAAAATAACAAAGTTGATTTGAACTACAACTTCATATTTGAACCATGTTCCCAAATAGCCAGGCACGTGGCTCAAACTCTTGGTTTTGTTTCATATATAAACAATTATACATTAAATACAACTAGTATGCATATATAATTTATTTTAAACCTATTGTAGAAGAAACACTTTGTAAGCAGTATCCATACCCATATCTACTATTTGTCCGCTGCTTGCCATCATCCACACTAGTTGTTGACTGATTACTATTCTACAGCACTCACAAAACAAAGCTTAAAACATTTATCAAAAACATGCGTGAGCAAATTATGCTTCTTTATGAACAAGTTTTATATATCTAACTTGTCCTACTTGATGGGTCCCTATATGTATGTACCTGTTGTGCGCGATCATCAAAAAGTTAAAGTTTATGAAGGTTTTTAACGATCCTAGATCATAAAAAGAATATGAACTGAATGCCTCCTGTAGTTCGAGAGGTTAGTGTTGGAAAGAAAGTGCGCAGCGGAATTTTAAAAATTTTCATCAGAGTATTTTCCAAAATATAAGTTTGACATGTTATATGTATAAATTAAACAGATCTTACTAACCTCAATGTGCCGAAGAACCTCCACGACCTGTGTAGAGAAGTAACGTTCCAGAAGAGCCTCAACCAACTGGTCTTCTTTGCTATTCTCTATCCACAACTGGAGTGAGTGTGGGCTCACACGTACAGCTCTTCCACTGGTGACTCTCCTTCCAACCAATAGAGAGACCCCAAAGCTAGTGTTCGTGATTTGTGAACAAAAGCTCTCAGGGAGTTTTCAGATGCTCACTAGAAGAGTATCACTCTTAATCTCTCAAATTGATCTTAGTAAATCATTAGACTTACTTCCTTTTTATACCTATTGGTCCTTGGGGTCAGTCCATACAGATTAGGTCTCAAAAATCGAAACAGAATCAAGTTCGGATCAATATCTGATAAGATTCGCGTGAAAAACGCGTAATCTTATGTGCGCTGATAGGCAGGCCGAACTGTCTGATAGGCAGGCCGAACTAGCCAGTTCGGCAGGCCGAACACGTCATCCGGCAGGCCGAACTACCGAGAAAAAATATCCGCAAATCTTTTATTTTCCACCCGAGATTCTAAAGGATAAAGTCTCAGTTTTGATTCAAATAGCCCAATAGAAAAGATATCTGATCAAAACAAACTTTATCAAGATAATCTCTAAGAAAATAAATCAATTCACAATAATTCTACAAGTTTATCTTGTTCTAATTGTCCAAAATTAAAACAACCGATAAACAGACAAGAATTATCCGAACGCCATAATTCAACAAGTTCATCTTGAACTAATTTCTTACATAATTAATTCAACCGATAAACAGACATGAATTATTTGATTCTTATAAATTTTAAACCAATCTGATAAATCCGACATAAGTCACCAATTATTGAAAAAACACGCCATGTCGTTACAGGATTTTGTGAGCTAGCAAAGGGGACCAAAATGGACCTATAAAGTTCAAGCTCATGATAATTATGAAACCTAATATCCCAGATATACATTTCACAATTATCAACTCCAACGCTACTCCACTAAAAGCTTGGAGCTGCACTCTCGAACTTTATAAAATTACGAAGCTCGTGTAGCTAAGTCTCCATGACATATCATAGTGTATCGTATCCCCATATGATCATCCATAATCGGCTTAAGGACAAGTTCTGTCTTACCTTCCCGATTATTTTTATCTTACGTTCCATTGTCTCACCATTAGAAAACTTACCATCCAAAGATAGTATACCATTCGGTTACACCTATGTATCCAAATGGTTGAGCGCTCCAGTTTTCCAATTACAGGACAACGCATATAAGAGGATATCATTACTCCTAAAGAGGAGCTATGGATTCCATATCTATGAATAACAAGTCTACGCTATCAAGAGTCATGCCTCCAACGTACCGGCATGCATACCACTATAGAGATGTGGGAGTCACCCATTGGTATATCAAAAGACACAAGTCGAGACAACGGGCCCATTATTCATCTCAGGATTAAGATACAATACAAATGATTGTCTAAAGTGAATCGATTTGCCAAGACAGAATTATTAATCCAAATCAATTCACTTTATGTCCCGATCCAACACATCATCACCTTTGACAACGTGCCAATGTTTCTATTCATGGAGTCCAACTGCGATGGCCAAGACAAACCATCTCCCAAAAGGGATATAGACAACATAACAATCTTTACATGAATAAAGTGCCCAACTTTATTCCCTCGATTGCGGATCATATGTTTTATACCGTCACCCTAAGAATTGTGTCTTCCGCATAATCATCCTATCATATGCCCAATTCTTAAGGTTTAGACTGACAGCCTCAGACTACTGTTTGCTTATCATACATTCAACAAATATGAACGTAAAGAGGACAATATTTGGTATATATAAATGAATAAATTCTTTATTGATAAAAAATGTCTCCAAAAACGTATTACATTTTTACTCCTTAGAGCATACATGTCCAATAGTGGGAGGTGTCAAAAACAAACACCGAAATCTTGATCGAGATTTGAGGAGAGAGAGAAAGTAGAGAGAGAGCTGATTTTATTTTGAGATTTTTCCTTTTTTTTCTTTTTGCACTTTTATAAAAAAATATTTGTGCTCTACATAGTCCAATTCTTATACTGCTTTACTCTTGCAGCATAATTTTCATACTAGATAACTTTATCAGTGTACTTTCTTACATTGTATTATTCTAATACTATATAATTTTTCATGTTATTATACAGTATTTTTCTTTAAACTGTATTTTTTATCTTAAAATAATCCTTAACTTAATGTATTTTTAATGCATTAGAAATCTCAGGTGTTACAAACATAACTAAAAATAAAACTATAAAACAATTTTAATTTTAAAAAGAAAGGTTTAGATGGTAATACCCTTAAAGATCTATTCTTGAGGGATTCTATCAAAGTCTTCTCCTTAGTCTTAAGTTTGGCTAGTGATTTTCTAGCAGGTGGGATTGTAGAATTTGGAAAGAATATGTGGAGGAAAAAACTGGTTTTAGAGAGAACAAGGAAGGAGCAATTTTCTTTCTAAAGGAAATAGAGAGAAAGGAGGCAAAAAAGAGCTCTAGTTTTGAAGGAGTAAATCTATAGACAATTTCTTAAACTTAATTAGTTTTCTACCTAACTTCTAAATCTATTTTAATGTGTTTCATGGACAATTAAACAATGGCAAAATCTCGGTCTATTTCCTCTTAATGTAGGCGCCATATGCGTAAGGAAATGATGAAAAATTTTCCATCATTTAATATGTCATATCCATCGTTTAGTGAATAATGTATGATGTGGTCTCTTAAGAAACATGATTCACTTTTTGTGGGAAGCTTTTTGACCCTTGAAAGCTTTGTCTCCATACTTTACCCATAAGAATCCCGTGATTCATAGAAGCAGATGAAATTTCACCTAATTAAGGAAAGCTAGCTAGTTGTCAGTAGATTTTTGGTTCTGTCAGATTTGCTCAACATAGCCTAAAACTAATATTGGTATAAGCTAATACCGCTATAAATTTTAAATCGCATAAAAACTAAGTTGTTTTTAATTTTAAATCTATTCATAGATTGCATAAATATAATCTTGACATTTTCTACGCTATACCTTGGTACTGACATATCATAAACTATGCTAATTTTTGAACTTGGATAGCATCTTTTATCGAAAACGCTAATCACATAACTTCGATTTTGTTTAACTAATGGGCAATTAAATATTTATTATATGTTAAAATGTTTCTCGATACACTACTAATACTATACTGTACTTGAAAATTCTTATAATCTAAATTCTTAAATTATTTATGGATTGAAATTGCTTCCATCTTAAATCGCGGTGGAAAGTATTAATTGAATTATTTGATAACAAAAGTTAATAAATTTAACTTTAATATTTTCTATTGAATTTTAAAATATTTATATTAATTCCATAAATCGTTCAATCATAAAATTACACAAATTATATTCCAAGAAAGTCGTTGTCTTAAACATGTATATTACATTATTTAAATTCTAGGATTTTCTTGGTCAGTACATAAATTTATTCTAAGCATAGAAATCGTGGAATTTCACAAATCTTTACGTAAAATAAATTGTTCGAATCTTTACAAAAACCCCTAACTTCAATACTTAGATTCTACCAGTATAACCAATCAAATGCCTAATTATCATATCGAAACATGTGCTCATAAGCGCTAAACTTATTCTTCTTATGAGCTTGGTGGTGCAGTCGTGGAAAAATCTTTAATTAATTATATTTGTTAATTACCTGGATTTTTCTGGATATTATAGCAAGAGCCTGCAATGGTGTCAAGACTCCAATGGAAGTAGAAGGTACCCAATTGATTAAATACACTGCTGATGTAAGAGCTTCTCCCTAATAGGATAACGGCATGTGAATTTCTATCAACTAAGCACAGACAACCTCTAACAAGCGTCAATTTTTGCATTCGGCTACCTCATTCTGTTGGGGTGTATTAGAACAAGTAGTTTGATGAATAGTTTCATGTGCTTCCAAATATTGCTAAAATTCAAAACTCATATATTCTTTACATTATCATTGTGAAGGACCTGAAGTTGTGCATTGTACTACATGCGAACCATCTTATAAAATCATTAGAATAATGATTTTACCTAACGTTTGAACTTCATCAAGTATACCCAAAGTCATCCTAGTATAATCATCAATGAAATAGATAAACCATCGCGATCCACCTATCGTAGTGACTTTAGATGGGCCTCGGACATTAGAATGTATAACCATAAAAGGGATAGGGCTTTTATTCAAAATTAATGGAAATGAAAGACAATAGCTTTTTGCTAGTTTACAAACCTCGCATCGAAAATTAGAGACATCAATTTCTACGAACAAATTAGGAAATCATTTCTTCAAGTAACTTGAGGAAGCATGCCCCAAATGTTGATGCCACTACCAAATGTCAGATTTCTTCTTCTCCTCTTTAGAGCCATCCACTACCAAACCTTAAGTAACTTTTTAGAACTCTTTGACGTTAAATTTAAATAATAACCCTCCCTCATCTAATACCACAACCAATCACTGGCCTTGTTTAGATGTCTTTACACACGACAGAATGAGGCCAAAAACTAACAACACAAGATAAGGCTATGGTATTTAGGAAACAAACAAAAGATTATAGTCTAAAGAAGGGACAAGTAAAAAAGAGTCTAAATTCAAATTATTAGTGAGGGTCAAACATCCTTCCCTAATAGCTAGGGTCGAAGCTCCATTGACAGTAGAAACAAGTTTTTAGGATGATGGTTGAAGAGGTGAAACCTATCTTGAATTAAATGTCATATGCTCTGTAGCACCATAATCAATTATCCATGTATTATTGGAAACAGGTGTAAAAATATTTAGAACCTTACCACCATGATCTCTAGCTACTACCAACATTGAGTCTATTTCTGCAGCATCATTGTCAACAGCCGTGGGAATAGAAGTCTCCTTGAAATTCTTCTCTCTTGGATTACAACTTTGATCCCACCATTCTATACATGCTCCTAGTTCAAAACACCGTCTTTTGGTGTGACATGTTTAATAGCAATGGATGCATCGGTAAATTCACATATGATTTTACGAATGACAACAAGGGAGTGTTTTCATACCAGACGATTCAATAATTCTTTCACTAAATTTTTTTCTTTTGATTTTTTTAATTTTTTTATTCTTTTGAATTTCTTTTTTTTCTTTTTTTTAAAGAAAATAACAAATGCGTGCACCTCTACAAAGTCAACGAAGAACAAAATTAGGGTAGGGAAAAAAAAAGAAAAGGACCTTTTTGACGAGATAGATTGTGTGGCCGTTTCGTGACCTTGCGTTATTGGGTGACAACAATTCTAGACGGCATTGGGAAAACTCAACAATAGGAGGACGGACTTGATGACAACAGGAGGGCTTAACACTTGATAAGTAGCAGTGTTGACGAAGTCTTTGATGCAAGCACAATAGACAACGTAAATGGCTAGCGTGATGAGGCTATGGCGATTGTGGCTAGCGTGGGCACGGGGGGTTTCTAAGGATTTTTGACGAGGGACTAAGTACACCGATGAAGATTTGGTTCTGCAAGCAAAAGGTTCTTTTTTTTGGGTGTTTCTGGTTTAATTAGATGGGGATCTAATTTTTGAGATTTGGGTTCAAGTTTGATTTCTAGAATTTGGGTTTGATTGGTTTGTTTGTTTTTCTTTTTCAATGAACAAGATAACTAAGATAACTTGCAAATGATGAATGAAAGAAAAAATTTTGCAGAGTTTTGGAACATTTTGATACCAACTAAAAAAAGAAAGAGTTCATACTTCTACTAATACTTTACAAAGTTTTTATACATGGCTTATATAGAAAAGTATAGCCACCAATTAAAGGGTTTGACGCCTATAATATGCAAATCACGCTATCAATCATCTAAAATTAATCAATACGATATGTTCACATACAAAAGAGAAAAAAATTATTTTACAAGCAATCTAATATCTCAACACGACATAAATTAAATGTTTGTCTTTCCTTCACTTTTTGATAGAAATGATACTTTTTTTTTCCTTTTGTGAAAGGATAGTTTTTCTTTATACCGTTCTCTTTTTATTAAACCAAACAACTATTGCATTCAATGCAATAACTTATTGCAATAGTTTATGTAATTCGTTTATACGAAACCAATAGATTTTTTTAATAGAACCCTTAGAATTCAATAAAAAAAAAAGAATTTTGAAAATAATAAACCATATATTTTTGGGAAAGAGGAAAATAGACCAAAATAAAGAAGGTTTAAAAATTAAAAACATAGGTTTTAATAAGAAGTTAGTAAATAGCATATTTTTGTTAGATTCATATTTATCACAATAAAAAAAATTTCAAAATTGTCCCCACTTCAACCTAAATAGCTTTTCTTCCCCACTCTTTCTCTCGCCTCTTCTCTCACCGTAATCTTCTCTTTTTGCCTTTCTTTCTCGATAATGTGACACCATGAGTATTTTTGGTACATAAAAAATGCAATAATTAAGGGATCATGTTAAGTAATTTAAGTACAAATTTTGTGAGCTTAAGTTTATGCTCGAAAATTTATTAAATATTCTAAAAACATAAAGAGTATTATAAGGATTATTGTTTTAATCCGATTTGTATGATAAGTTCCATAAAGTGAAAATAGGATTTTTAAGGTTAAAAATCATGCCAGAGTCCTAAACAAAAAATGGAGGATATGAAAAAACGTTTAAAAGCTTAACTGTTGTAACAAATGCTAAGGCAAAAATACAATTTAAGAAAAATACCATATAAAATTATGAAAATTATACAGTATTAGAATAATACAGTGTAAGAAAGTACATTAATAAAGTTATGTAGTATAAAAATTACAATACAAAAGTAATACAGTGTAGAAATTAGATTGTTTAAGTTTATACAGTATAAAAATTTGACTGTTTTAAGTTAAACAGTATAAGAATTATATTATGTGCTGGATGTGAATGAGTATGAGAGGTTGTGGGGCCTTATAAATAGTATAGAAAAATACCAAAAGTATAAGAAAAATACTGTCTGTATATATTTGGACTATATAAAAAGTTATTGTAGGACCCATCATAGGACACCTAAATGGATGAAAATTGCCATCATACCCATTGATGTGGCCAAATCAAATTTTGCCCAAATTAAGCTTACCTTTACCACTAATAATGCTTAAGGGTGAGTAAGCATGATGGGTCACTAATTGGTGAAAAAAATCTTAGTCACTAATTGGTGAAAAAAAATCTTACTTTTTATTCCTAAATTTTCATGCAACAAGGAACCAAAAATATTCCATTTTCTTCCTCTAAAAATAGGCCCTCAAGGCAATTTTCTTTCAAAAGTTTAATGAATTTCAAGCCTCCAACTCATGTATTGAAGCAAGTTCAGTGTTGAAGATCAAGGATAAGCAATTTTAGAGGTAAAAATCCAAACTTTACTATGGTTTTAGTGTTTTCCATGGATGAATTTTTGACATATTATAGTATGGACCTTGTCAAGGAGAGTTTGCAAGGCTTAAGGCATCAAGGAAAGGATCAAAAAGCTTGGGAGAGTTTGGGTAAAATTCTAAACTCAAGTCTTGAAAGTTTATATTTTAATGTGTACATCAAGTGTTTGTAATAATGCTTATTTTCCATGTGTGCATCATTACATTTCTTTGTATGTAATGATGAGATTGGATGATAGGAAATATGATGTTAAGCTTTAAAAGAAAAGGTTTGAAAAACTTTGTCAAAATACAAGTTTAACTAGTTTTCAAGAAATGATCGGCCCATTTGTTTTTGTTTTTAGAATTTTTAAAAATGTTTTTGCATATTTTTCGAGGCAACAATTTTAAAAACACTCTCAACACAATTCCTAAAAATTTCTTATTTTTCTAAACAAAAACATTTTTATCTATTTTGAAAACAATACCAAATGGCCCCAATGATTTTGAGGGCTTTAAAAGCCAATTTATTTTCTAAGTAACGTCTAGAATTTGCCAACACAGTAGGGTAACAACTTTTGTGAACAAAGTTTTTTAAAATTCTAAAAGGAATAAATTGCAAAGATTTGTAGAAGTTTGTTAGATTTGAAAATCAACCAAAAAGTCTATTGTAATGTTAGAATTTCAAGAAAGTTAAAACACAAAAGTTGTAATTCTCATTGAAATTGTTAAGACCATATGGACAGTTTGTCAAAATTCTGTACAGTTGATGAGCTATGAATTTTATAAGATTTTAAGTATAAAATTTTTTACAATGAAAAACATTATGAAAAATTCTAAATTCGATCAAGGAGCTTTTGTAAGTTTTATTCCTTGCAAAAAAAACTAAAAATTTTGGAATAAAGCAGTCGTTTTTGGTCCTGAGGGCAAAAATATCAAGATCTTTTTCGGGTCAAAATCATAAAATCAAGTGAAACTGGGTTTTCACTAAGGAATGTTGGTTTCCATGTACTGCTATAGGCAGTGAGTAACCACATGGTGTAAGTTTTTAAAGATTAAGAGTTTTATCAAGTAAAGAATGAAAGAAAAATGCTAAGGGCGAAAATGTCAAGATTTTTGCATTTCGAGTCAAAACTGTAAAGTTTTGATAAAACAGATTTTAACAAAAGAAAAAGCTATTGCTTTGTTTTCCAAATGTTATGGGAAGTAACGAAACTCAAGTATTGTTGTAAAATGGTGTTCCAAAAGTTTTTAAGACCTGTTAAAGACAAAATGGTCATTTTCATAGAATGGCCAAAACGGACTCCGAAACGCTTGAATTTGGAAAACACCCCTAAGCGGGAATTTTTCCATAACTCATGGGTATTGAAATGGTAAAGTAAAATGAGAGGTTTAATAAAGTTACAAGACTTACAAAAAAACGCATTAAGGATAAATTTGTCATTTTTAAAGAAATAGCTAAAATGGAGTCGAACACTCCGAATTAGCAAAACACTGTTAGACAGAAAATGTTCCATGTCGCAACAAGTAATGAAACATTTGAGTAAGATAGGAAATCTAATTAAGAAACGTTAAAGTTAAGTAATAAGAAAGGTAACCCGGTGGGTTACAAAGTTAAGTGAAAGGAAGGGAAATCTGGTGGGTTACAAAGACAAGTAAAGGGAAAGGTAAACCGATGGTTTACATGGTCAAGTAAAGTAAAGGTAAACCAATGAAATACAAAGTAAAAGAAAAGCAAACCGATAGGGTACAAGACAAATAAAAAAGAATGAACGATTAATGATTAAGTTTTATTATCAATTAAGTAGATTGATAATATGAAAACTTAACTAATAAGTCGGGTGTCATTTAAACAGGACACAAAAGTTGACTTATAGAAGGAAAAGGAAAATGAAATGGGAACACTAGAGCATTATCCAAGTAAGTTCAAACCTCACCTATAGCTTGAAGTAAATGATTATATATATATTTGCTAATGTGTTTGCAATTGCTATGCAAGTTGTTTTTAAAGTATGTTTGCTTTTGTTATGTAAAAAAGTTTTAAAGTTTAAATAAAGATTTGCAATATACTTGCAACTATTACGTTTAAAGCATAACTGCGTTTGATATGCATAAAGTTTAAAAGATCAAGTAAAGGTTTGCAATATATTTGCAATTATTATGTTTAAAGTATTTTTGCATGTATAATGCACAATGTTTTAAAGAGTTCAAGTTATGATTTACAAATGTGTTAGCATTTGATGTGCTCACTAAAGTTAATGAGAAGGTAAAGTAAAGATGACAAATAGAATTGGAATGTCATGTTAATGAGAAGGTAAAGTTTGCATATGTTAATGTCAAGTTATTGTTTGCAAATGTGTTTGCATATGATGTGTTAGCATTTGATGTGCTCACTAAAGTTAATAAAAAGGTAAAGTAAAGATGATAAATAGAATTGGAATGTCATGTTAAGTTATGTTATGGCCTTGATGTTCTATAGTCAAGCGCATTTGGTACGTACACGTGGGCACATGGTTTAAGAAAGTTAAGAATAATAATAAAAAGCTCAAAAATGAATGATCATAAATGAGCATAAATAGAATTATGTATTTTGATTTTGCGTGTATTCCTTATTATCAAATGTTTATGAAAAACATTCTGAGAAAGATTATATGTTAGATGTTTATGAAAAATATTTTTATGTTCATAAGAAAATGTATATGTAGGACGTTTTATGAAAAATGTTTAAAAAATATTTTACGAGAAACATTTATGAAAAATGTTTTATAAGAAAGATTTTTATGAGAAAAGTTTATAAAGTTTGTTTAATAATTTGTGAGATTATGTTTGAACTTATTGAGCAAAAACTCATTAAAAGTTCTTTCATGCTATAGGTAATCCTATTGGTGATCAATAGGACCTGTTTGAAGAGCTCGGTGCTACGAAGAATAAATGCAAAAGTTTGGGTATGGATACCTGTCACGTCCCAAAGTACAGGTAGTGACGTGGTGGATTAATTGAGTTAATTAAAGTAGATTTTTTTTTTAAAAATGTGATAGTTTAAAATATTTTAAAACAATTATTATTATTTTGAAACAGTTACTCATAAAGTAAAATATTAAAGACAGTCAAACATAAGCTGGGCCCCACCAAACCCACATTAGTGTACATACATAGTATCGATAATAAAATATTACAATCACAGTCCAATGTAAGAGATAAAAGTTTAAATAATACATGCCTTGATTTGAATAAAGCAATAACCTAAAACGGTATTCCTACGACTTACTTGTTGCCCAGTTGCTTCCCTGTCTGTCCTAAGCTACATTCCGACTTGGAGAAAGGTTTTAAAACTAAAATTTACAAAACATTAATTCAGATATAAAATTTTGCATTTCAAAAAGTATTTAGAAAACAGAATTTGATAAATAAAGGAACAAATAATTCATTTAAATCATTCTTACCAAAACAGTTCTTTGTTCATCTAGAAAGAATCTTATTGTCTCTTTTGGGCAAATCATATAAGTCACTACCATAGTAACCCAACTAAGTTTTAGGACCTGCCTCTAAGGTTGCACTCTATACGACCCGATATCTGATTATGACATTATGCCCTTATGTGTATTTATTATTACTTAAATCCTATGTTACCGAATATTCGCAATTACATTTATTATTTGATTTATTATGAACATTTATTCTTAGACAAGAAATGAAAAATACTAAGAAATTCATTTTTTTTATCATTCCTTAAAAATCAAATTGAAAGAAATCATTTTGTGGCCAAAGACCCCCTTTGAAAATATTTAAAACATTTTGTCATTTATTGAAAACATTTTAAAACGATCTTTAAGGCCAAAACCATTTAAAAATCTTGGCTATCAAAGATAGGGGTAGAAGTCCTACCTCGATATCATGCATTTTGACTCAGCACCGTAATCCCAACCCGCTATACATTAGCTTTACGGAACCACGAACGACCTAAATATAAACTAAGTTTATCAATATCTAGCTTAGGTTATTTTACACTACTAAGCTATTTTATGGTGTCCTATTGTGCCATTTATGTCTATAAAATTATATTATAAGATTAAAATCTCAATTTGGATTTAAAACGGGCAAAAAATGACAAATTTTTGCAAGCCCCGATCGCCCTATCGGATTCTCTGGTTCGGCCTACCGAACTGTTCAACTCGGCCTACCGGCAAACTGGAACCAGCCTGCTAAACTGTTTCCAGATTCGGCCTACCAAAAGGATGAGTCCAACTTGCTGGACTCATGAATCCGACCTACCGAACTAGAAAAATCTAAAAATTTCCAAATTCGAGAAATTTAAACAAGATTTGCATATAAATTTTTAAAGAAATCCAAAAATGAGAAAAATGGAGAAAATTTAAAAAACTTGATTTAAATCTATTTTTTATCAAACTAAACCTAGATTCTAGATGTTATGAGTTCTACTAACTTAGATTTAGGGTTTTTTAAGCTCATAAAACTTGAATCACAACGTTTCAAAGAAATTTAGAAAATTTTGAGCAAAATTTGAAAATTTCAAAATAAAAGAATTTATCTTGAATCAAAGTTTTAAAACAAGTTTACAGAAGCTTAATCGCGTTCTTTGACCTCCAATCTACCTAAGAATCAAAGCTTGGATTCAAAATTTTTGAATCAAAGAGAGAGGAGGGAGAGAAGAAAACACAGAGGAAGAAAGAGGGGGAAAGAGAAAGCGTCGGAGAAGAGAGTGGGAAATGAGAGAGTGAGGAAGAGGTAAATAGAGAGGGGGAGAGGCTTTGAAAGGGAAAACCGTGTGCCATTCACAATTTTACAAAAAGGGACATAGTTGGCATTTGATAATTTGTTTTGTTCTAAAATTTAAAATAACAATTAAAAATAAATAAGATTAATCAAAAGTAAATAAAAATAATTAAAAGCAACATCAATTTGAAAATATCATAAAATAGTTAAATTAAGTTCAAATTACATCATGGCACACAATTCACCATTCCATACACTAATCATGCTTAATTAATTTCGGGGTGTTACAATACCACTACAGTATATTTCTATTGCTCAAAGAAAATGTTTTTCCCACTATTTGATATAGTGTTTTCAAAGTTTTAAGATATACGAAATATTTTATACAATTATAAAATGAAGTTTTAAGCTATGATTCAGTTAATGTTTATTATTAAGCTTTAATAAACAATTTGAATGGTTTAAAAGTCAAGTGTTGAGCAATGTCTCAACTTAAGTTATAACAAAGGTTGCAACAACTTTTAAGTATGTTTTAAAGTATGTCAAAAGAAAAAAAAATTATTATTTTTCTTACTAAGTAAGTAAGATTAATGTTTAAGAAAGTTAAATGATGACCTGAAAAGGCAGGGCAGCACAGATAACAGCAACTGCACCAAATCCTACTTCATATACACAAAGTTACTGGTAAAGAGTATCTTAAAATTTTGCCCATCTCTATTACCATCTAGATTTTTTTTATCGTCCACAAATTTATCGTGAGTTCCATTTCTTCAAAGATTGCATCTTAATCATCTCAGATATTTTTTAAGTGAATTTGGAAAAGAGAAAATGTGAGAGAGAAAAAGAGATGAAAATGGGAGTTTGGAGATCGGGACAGACAGAGGGCTATAGAGAGAGAAATAGGAATTTGTTTTTTTTCTGAGGAAAAATTGACAAGGAAGAATACCAAGAAGGATAAAATTGAAATTCTACCTATTATAGTTTTAAAATATGTTATGTATTTTTATTGTATTAAATTATGCTATTTACTCCAAATGATTTAATAAAAGGCTTATTTGGTGTATTTTTCTTTTTTTCTTTCTGGAAAGGCTCTTTTCATATTAGAATTTATCTCTTATTCTTTTTAAAAAGTGAGGCACAATAACTTTTTTAAAAAATAATTTATTTTAAAGTGGGGATGTGTAATAAGTAGTTTTTAAAATACTTTTTATCCTTACAAGTAATTTTGTCGCTTAATAATATAATAACAAGAAATTTTATTAAAAATAGCATGTGAAAAGTAAAACGAGAGCTATGCACTATACCCTTTTAATTTTTAGGGCAAACTGCTCGGTTGGCTCCTAACATTTTTAAAAAGGTGTAATTTGGTCCCTCAACTTTTTTTTTTTTTAATTTAATTGGGTCTAACTGCTAAAAAAAGTATGATTTGGTCCTTGTTGTTTTATTTTAGATGGAAAAATTGTCACACATAATTTTTAATCAAAATTACTAAACTAACCTCTAAACTATTTTTTAGTTCATTATATAGAGCCCTCAAAATAATCGGCTTCTTCAAATTTTTATTAATAGGTGTTTAGAAAGGTGGTGGGAACCATTTTTACTGTAGCATGTGAGAGTTTTATACTGTAGCATGTGAGAGTTTTATACTGTAGCATATTTTTTTTTATTGTTACAGTAGCATGTGAGAGCTTTACATTGTTCATAACTGAGATTGTGGTGGGAACTGAGTGGTTCCCACCACTGCCAAACACCCCCTAAAAAAACTAAAAATAAACAATCCAACTTGCTCCCTCTTTTCTTCTTCTTTCTCTCTCAAACCCTACCCTCTTTCTTTCTTCCATCGGAAACCCATCCCGCAATTGCCCTTCCGACACTGCGCCACCAACATGTGATCCATGCGACCCACATCGCGACCATCCGATTCTTGACCCAGCGCGTGACCAACCTAGCAACGCCACCATCCCATCTCTTTCTCGTCAATGAGAACGGACCTCCACGGCTTGGGCGACTAGGCCAGTCATCCTCCAGCAAGGACAACCTCTATAGCCGTCTCAAGTCCCTCCATCGAAGCCGCTCGTCATCTGTTCATGGAGATGGTCGATTCCAGCATCTCATTTGTGGGAATTGAAATTTATTTTGTTGAATTTATTTTTGAAAATTTTATCTTGTTGTTTGTGGAATTGAAGTTTTCTTCTTTCTTCTAGAATTGAAATTAGATTACAGTTATTTTTCATTTTTTTGGTTTTTTTTTTTTTTGGAGAAAGGCATTCTCCAACATAGGAGTAACTTTTTTGTTCATTTTATTATTTTACTGATTTTTTTTTTTTTGCATTTTAAATTCATAAGATGAATTTCATATGAATAATGTAATATCTTAGCTCCACTAGCTGTAGAAATATTATCCCGGCAACAAACTCCTGAACTAAACATACATGCACTATGTCAGTTGAGTCATGACATTTTGAATTCATTTGCTAAATTTATTTCTGAATTTTTTTTTTGTTTGTGGAATTGAAATTTTCTTAACGGTTTATGGAATTGAAATTAAATTATGGTTTTTTTGGCCTTTTTTTTTTAGAAGGTATCCTCCAGTGACGGAGTAAGTTTTTTTATTATTATTTAATTGTTTTGTTGATTCTCTTTATATTTTAAATTTTTTTAAAAAATATATGTTTTAATTTTAATTTCTTAAAAATATATTAAATATTTTATTAAAATATTTACATTGAAATGGTCAATATTTTGTGAATTAAATTGCATTTTTTTAATAGTTAAACCTAATTAAAAAAATTAATAACAAAGTTAAGACACACGTTAATTTTTATTAAAAAAAAAGAACACGGGAAACGCGAAGCCGTGGGACAACCGCCACGTAGCGCGGCCTTGTGTAGTGTGCGTATATATATGTCTTCCAGGGGCTCCCCTTTTTTATTTTCCTTAAAGCGGAAGTTTTCGTCTTCTTCTCGGCCATGCTTTCTCTCTCTCTCCCTCCTTCGGTAAATTTCCCATTCTCTCTCTCTCTCTCTCTCTCATGCTTTTGTTGTAATTGATTTTTCGATTCGAATTTGTATAGAACGATGACTATCCGTTTTCCTCAGTCTACTGGTTCTTTTCTGATTTTTCCTTTTGATTTCTTTGTAGTGTTCTCCATCTGACTATTTTGGCTAACTTATTTTCTCTGTCTCTCCTTCAAAGTTTTTTTTTTTTTCCTTTGCTGTTTCGAGTTTAAATGGATTTTTTCACTGAAAGCTGTTCTAGATTTTGCTAGTTTGTTGGTTTTTAAGGGCATATCTGTTATGATAAGAAATTGCTACTAATTATCGTTAAATTAGAAGTTTTACGATCAATGCTCGCACGATTACCACTATAAAACTTCAATTTTAATATATGAAAATAAAAAAATTTTAAATCGATTTTGTATATTCTCTATAACTTTTAATAGTTTTTATGTTATCTATGGGGTTTTTTTTCCCCTAATTTAGAGAAATATCGTGGCGTTCAGTTTTAATATTTTAGATATAGAATGATTTTTATATGTACAAACAACCATCTACAAAGTGGAATAGCTAATATGCTGGCTATAAATTAGGTATTTGGAGAACTAAAATATGTTGTTTATGTCAATAGAACTGAAGGAAGCAATAAATTCTGTCTTTATTACCAAGTAGTAGGCAATGAATATCTATAGGCTTGTGTATTGTTTTTATGAAACCCTTAGTAACACTTGAGAGGAATTCTATGACTAAAATGAGTCCTAGAAATACTCTATGACTTTAAGTTTTCCTAATAACTTTGTTGCTTTTTTTTTTTTTTGGTCAATTGTTAGTTATGAGCTCTTCAACTATATTTTGTTTCTTGATCTTCAGCTTGAGGAACGTTATTTGCTTGAGGATTGCAGCTGTGGGAATTACTTCGTCGATGCACCTTCTGTTATATCTGAGTAGAAGTGCCTAGTAATATGTGTGCTCGTCATGAATTAATTTATGAAGCATTTTTGGTGCATGATTGCCCATTTCTTCTCTTTTAAACTTCTAGTGAGAGCAAATTTGTTTTGAGACATATGTCCCAATTTTGTGATTAAAAAAATTGAAACAGACAAGTAAATTGGTGTTATAGGCGATGGCTACAATGCTTATAAGCTATTCTTTTGTAGCAATATAGAATATTCTTTGTTTTTCGACGTAGTGTTTTTTGACAGCAAGAGGGCGTCAATGAAGCTGGCAAAGAAGCAGAACAGTGGCTTTGCTAGCCCACCTGAATACGGCGCAATAGTCATGTCGAATACCACGACAAAAAAGGAGTGTCTGAGACGAAAACTATTTGGGCTTTCATCTACGCATTATCACTTTGTGAAACATATTAAAGCGGGAATGATCTTGTTCCTGTTCGAATATGAGAGAAGAGAACTCTATGGTGTATTTGAGGCGTGTTCAGATGGTGCAATGAATATTGTTCCTAATGCTTTCAGTTCATCAGGAATGCACTGTCCGGCTCAGGTATGGAAAGCCTGTAATTGGTCTTGTAATAGAATAAAACAAAAACTGGTGAGAGGAGAAGGCTCCTTCGGTAGCAGAATTTTGCATAGCCCTTTGAAACTTGATATGTGAATAGTTAATACATTATGTTCACGCCCACAGCCCGTGTATCCCAAAACCAAAGTAAAAAAAGAAAAAAAAAAAGAAAAAAGAAAAAAAGTGCACTACTCTTGCAAAGCCCTTGGATGGGATAATCTCCAATGCCATCTAAAATTTCAAATAATACATCTTTTGTTTTTCTTTTATTGGTTTTTATATCCAGGTGAAGTTCAAGACTATTTGGGTATGTGAGCCACTTCCTGAGAGTGAATTCCATTATGCAATCAAGGAGAATTATTTTGCAGCAAAAAAGTTCAATTTTGGGCTTTCCAAAGCTCAGGTTTGATTAAGTCTGACCATCTTTTTTTTTCTTTTTTTTTAAGATTTTCTTCTAAGTTGTTGCTTTTATCCTTTGTGTAGGTTTGGAGGCTTCTACTGTTGTTTAGTTCAAGAAAATTAGGCGAACCTGAGCGACGATTGGCCAAGTTTCGAAATGCAAAATCAACAGTGAACCCATTGGACAAAGTCAAACAAGTTGATGATAACAGGTGTAAAGTTAATGATGAAGTAAATGGTGTTTATGTTTGGGGAAATAGTGATGTGGATATTGAGTCTAAATCAGCCACTACTATGGAGGATGTGCTGTTGGATTTTGATAAAGTGGAAAGTGACAATAGCAAGTCTGCAATGTATGGCTGGGGAAGGAACGAATATCGCCTGCAAACTGAACTTCAGCCAGCCATTTTAAGCGAGCACACCAAGTACAATTATGGAGAGGTTAGAAGACTTCCAGGTGATGAGATTCATATGAATGATGGGCTTCAAATTGAGTGTTACAAGGACATCGATTTTGAACTTGTCGCCAGAAGTGGGTATCCTTCTTTGCTTCAGTCAAAACTTAGTGCGTCAAATGTTTCTCCGAAGCCTCTTTTTGTACCAAATCCTTTAGTTTCAGGGAAAATAAAACCACATTCCCCGTTTCATTATCAAATGGACTCACAACTACTGGCTAACCTTTCTTCTAAAGCATGTTACAGAGATGCAGTTGTTACGAGCTCTCTTCCTTTCGATTCTGTTGCCCTTGGTTTTAACCACAAGTCCCCATCATCAAACGAAGTCAATTTCCAGTCTCCAATTGAAAGACGTCTTTCTCCTGATGGTTGTTCTGACAATGTCATTTCTTCCTCAAGAAAACAACCATTTTCATCATATCAAGACCAAAAAGGAATTAATGACTTGCTCAACAAAAATTTAACATTTGGGGACCATGTTCCTTTCTCGGGTCCAAGTCCTAATGAGAATTCATATTGTGGGACAATCATGGGCTTTTCACCAACGGCATATTTTGAAAACTTAGACACAGAATCCTTAAAGAATCAATCATACACTGGCGTGTCCTCTTTAAGGTTCTCTTTAGCAGATATGCCTTCCGTGAGAACCACAATCAATCCGGAAGAGAACAAGTTCTCCTCATATTATCCATTTAGTTCCAACAAGGATTTGTCTTTGGTGGATGATTGTGGGTATCAAATTGAACCAGAAGACCATCTAAAGCATGAAGCAGCTTGGAGGAGAAAAGGTGAAGCTTTTATGGATAGTTCGAGTTCCTCGTATGTGGACCCATTCACGTTGCAAGGTTGTATTTCTTCTGTTGATCCTCATAGCATGCAGCATTACGAGGATAATTATGATCTTGAGCCTTACCAAAGCTCAGATACATTACATTCTGTTCCTTCTAAGAATAGGATCAGTGTGTTTTCTCGCTTAGCTTTCGCTCCAAATGCACATCTATCTGAACATAATGCTGATATTCACTCTGAGCTTAGTGAACCGTCCAAGTCAGTGGATCAAATCATGGAAATGCTGCACAAGAATCACACCCAGTGGGTTAAGCTGAAGAACTCCAAACAAGGGAATAAGCAAGATGATGTTGACAAGCTTGGGAACAAAAGAAAAGCTACTGTCTTCTGCAAGGCAGAGATAGGTTGCTTGAAAGTTTTGGCAAAGGATAACAAAGTGGGTTGCTTGCCAGCTGGAGCAGATAATATAAAAGTTGATCGTTCTCTAGCTGGAGCAGAGGAGGTGAAACTGAATTGCTCTAAGGAGAAAGTGAGTCAATCAAGTGAAGCAAAATCATTTTTGAATTTCAAGCGTCGAAGTGAAATGCGGAAACTTCATCACGACACGAGCACAACATGCTGTAATGCAACTTTAGCGAGTGAGGATGTGTTGGCAGGGCAACAAAAGAAAAGAAAGTTGGTCAGGCCAAACTTCAGTAAGAACGACAACTCTGATGATAAAGGCGTGAAGAATTATACTTCTATTTTACAAGCATCAGCACAAGAAATCTCCATCATGAAAGACAAAACAGGAGGCTGTGAGGCTTCAACGGTAAACCAGAATGAGGAAAACGGAATATCATTTCAAAGTGGGAAAGTGACATATTTGATGTCTCAATCCAATCATGGAGATAGGGATTTCAATAGAGAAAGAAGAGATGCAAGAGTAGATGCAAGAGTACGAAGTTGCAAAAGTTCCCCTAGGATCGGGGATGAGGTTGGAAAAGAGTCTGCAAGCAAGGAAATCAACTTCCAAAATGCTACAATCCCTGACTTGTGTGAAGAGAAGAATCCTGATGGTGATCTGACAATAAATGGGTCTCCCTTGGATCATAAATCCAGCCATTTCTTTGTACAAGAAATACTTTTGCGAGTACCCAAAGAAAATAATGGATCTGGAAATAAATTTGCTGAAGATGAATGTGAAAGAAAGAACAAAGCGGAATTGCTTCTAAGCGCTCAAAGTATTGCTGAAACCTGCACAAACAGTTCTCTCAACAATTCTACAATGTTGATAAAAAGATCAAGTAATCAATTTTCTGAATTGCAGAGAGAGGGCAAAGAACAAACAGCTATTCATGTAGATACATGCAAGGAGAATGTCCAGCAGATTTCTCCGAGTTCCAGAACGAAACCATTTGTGGAATCCTTTGAGAAGCCTGAGTTATCTCGTGAAGACTACCGCAAAAAAAGGAAGCTAAAGAGATGGAATTCACATGAATGAAGAAGACTACCGCAAATGAACCTAATCTGATTTTTGCACTATTAGATCTGGGAGAAATTCTGACGGTGACCACAGTATAATGTTTTGCGAGGTGCTGCTGTAAATGATGATGGTAAGGCTAACCAACAGCTTATGTCTTTTCTTTTTATTTTCTTTTATTTTTTCTTTTTTGTGAAAATCCTTGCAAATTTTAGGCAGCATTGAACTTTGCTTTAAAAAAAAAATGCAGCGACTGGTCAATTAAAGTTTGTTAATGGCTGTGCAGTTGACAAAAATGTTAATGTTTTTCCCTTGTTCTAGTGAGTGAAGTTGTTATATGATTAAGCAGGCCCGTGTCTTTACATACCGCTGATCAAGTGAATCAACGTTGTTAATTTTAAATCCTTGTTCTTGTTGCAAGTAGTCCTTTGTTGCCAGATTTAGCATGTCTCGATGTTAGGGTACAATTCAGTACTTTTAAGGCATGCCGATTGTCGCTTTTCTAGGCCATTTGGGAACTTGGTTTGGACCACAAAGTTGTGGTTCAAACTAACTTTTCTACAATGGGTTCACTAAATTTAGTATTTTAAATAAATTATAACTTAAACTCTTGATTTAAACTATATTGTCAAATTGTCAATTTCCTTTGCATACATAACGGCTTTTTGTGAAACTCCCTACTCGTATGCAGAGAAGTTTATTATTGCAAATCTATTATTACCCGCTAAAGTTACATGACTAGCATTAAATTTTGGGTTCAACATTATTGGAGGTCAATATGGCGTCAGGTCTTTTGTGGTTTAAGCCAAGTTTTACACAAATTCTGCAATGCATGTGTTCCTGAATACCTAGTTCTGTAACATGGTTCTATAAGGGGGCGTTTGGTATGCAGTAATCCTGAGATGGGAATGGGAATCTCAGATTCTCAATGTTTGGTATACAGTAATCTAAGTTTTGGATTCTTGGAAAACTAATTCCCGTGGGATTCAGATTACCTCATTTTAGGGTAATATGAAGCCCACCCACAAGGTGATATTCATATTCCTGGGAATCTCAAAACTATAGAAATCTCATCTTTGTTTCCATGATGATGATGATAATAGTTATATTATTATTAAATTATTATAATAATAATATTATTATAAATTAATATTTTTATGCAATATAAATATAAAAATTATATTCATATAAAATAATAATTTGATAATAATGATAATAATAACATTAACAATAATAATAAACATATATAATATATTACATATACAATATCTAAACATAATATATATAAATACTATAATAATTAAATAAAATAATGTTGTACTATTATAATAAATTAATATTAATATATGAAATACATATAAATATTATATCAATATAAAATTATAATTTAATAATAAGAATAATAATAACAATAATAATAAAAACATAATAATATAACATCAATATGAATAGTATAATATTAATATTAATATGCATAGCAATATCAATATTAAACTATATAAATACTATTATAATAATTATAAATATAAAATATAGCTAAATATGTTTATTTAATGTTAATATTAATATAAATATTAATATATTATTAAGAATTGTATTTTTATTATTATTTATATTCATATCAATATATTTTATATTATATACAACATTTTAATATTAATATATTGTTAAATAATAATTTTATGATTATTATAAATTAATATTTTTATATAAGATAAAGAAAGTATTATATTAATAAAAAATAATAATTATTTAATAATAATGATAATAATAACATTAATATTCATAGTAATATTAATGTTAAATTATATATAATATTATTTTATTATTTATATTTATATTATTATTATTTAATATTAGTTCTAATATATTATATTGATACATTTAATGGTAATACAATAAATTATTTTGTCAATTATACAAGATTCCTATGTATAACCAAACACAGTAATATATTATTCCTAGAAATCTAATAGAAGATTCCTATGTGCAACCAACCGTAATAATCTTAGTTCTTGGGAATTATATTCCCTACAATCATTTTCCCGAGAATATGATTCATACTGATTACTGCAAATCAAACGCCCCCTCAAAGCTTGTGTTTTGAGGGCTTTTCCAGGAAGAGAGAGAATTTGAATTACTTCTGTGCCAATAAAGATATTGCCGATAATAATAATAATAATAATAATAATAAAGGTTTGTACCAAAGAAACAGGCGCTTAGCTTAGATTAGACATAAGAAAATAATTACAGATGATACATGTAATACTCTATTTATTTATTTGGACAATGAATAAATATATCCTGATCAGATGTTTTAATTCTCAAGGATTTTAAGAGGTCCTTTCACACATTACGTGATTCTTTTTATGTGTATACATATACATATATATATATATATATGTATAACGAGTTATTATGTCATAAATGGGTCAAACGTTGCTTTCTTTTTTTTTAACGACATATGCTGTCATCATTCAAATTTACTACATTACTGTCAATAATAATCCATAATACTCCATCAAGTTTTCTTTTTCTTTTCATAACCATTGACATGTTCAATTTGAACAAAAATAGTTGTTTAATGACATGAGTATTTTTATTTATTTTAATAAATATTGATTTATATTTTTCCTCAAGTTTTCATCAAAATAAAACATGTTGAGTTAATTTAGTTTTAAATATAAATTTGGGCTAAAATTATAAAAAAAATACTTTTTATACTCTTAATTAACGACCTATATGACAATTATATGTCAATTTTAGTAAAAAAAAAATATCACTATTAGTAGAGTGGTTTGTTACAAATTTGTAAGTTTAAAGTACAACTTGCTGGAATTAAAAAGTTTAGGAGCCAAATTGCTAATGTTTGACAAGCATTGTTAGAACTTTTTGGTTAATAAATAGTATAAAGCTTTTACATACTACAATGTTTTAAACTAAAAAGTTAGTTCTAATTATGCTTGTCAAACACCCTAAATAAATTCAAGGAAGGCAACAATGCTAAAAACCTAACTAACAACTAACTAAGATCTTTAGAGTATTTTGGCACTGTTAACCTCTAAACTTGCGCATTTACAATTTGCCCTTGGCCTATTAGTTTTAAAAAATTACACTCTGAACTTATAAATTTATGACAAATCACCTCTGGTGATAGCGATTTTAGTTTTTTGACTGAAATCAACATATAATTGCGCATGAATAGTTCATTAATGATAAAAATGCTCATTTTATATATTCTAACCCAAACTTATTGTGATTTATATCTTCAATTAAGTTTTTATTAAAATAGAAAATTATAAATTCTTTGTTCTAAATATAGGTTTACTTTAATATATATATATATATATATAACCTTTTTATACTCTGAATTCACGATCCATATGAAAATCACACGTCAATTTCATTCAAAAAATTACAATTGCTATCATAAGGGGATGATTTGCTATAGATTTGTTAAGTTTATGGTGCAGCTTGCAAAAATTAATAGTTCAGGAGTATATTGCAAATGTGTGATAAATTTAATTGCAAATAGGTGACAAATTCAAAGGGCAACAATGCCAAATACCCAAGATGTTTATTATTAAATAAACTAAAATCATAACAATTTGGTAATTTAGCTTGTGTTTGGTAATGAATGAAAAGTGAAAGAAAAGAAAATGTTGGATAGATTTTGGGATGTAAAGTGATAAGTTAATGTATTTGGTAGGAACGAAGTTTGGGTGAAAAAGAAAATATGGTAGAAAACTAGAAGGTCAATCCTCACATAATTTCTCCTCCTAAAAGTAGATGGTTTATATGATTAAAAAGGTTGACATAACATAAATAAGGCAAAATTACAAAATTGTCCACACAAATTACAACCAAAAAAATGTTGCGACTCATTCTCTCCCCTGAATTATAATCTTTTATTCTTTTGGGTTTCACTTCTAACACCAAATAAGTGAAGATAAATGACAACTCTATGAAAATAAAGTTGTTTCACCTTGTTAAGTGCATTTAAAGTGCTTGGTCTTTGAGATTTTATTTTATTTTTAGTTTTATTTTATTTTTAGCTATTTTATTTAATCTTAGTATTTTTATTTGATTATATTTCATTTTCTTATCTCTAGTTTTATTTTCTTATTTTAATTAATCTTAGAATGCATTTGAATACATTTTTAATTTAGTTTGCCCTCTGAATATCTCCACTTATTTGTATAGGTGAACTTGAGAGTAGAGAGCTATTGAGAGTGGAAAAAATACAAAAAGATGCAAAGTGATTGAAGCTAGGCAACCTAAGTAATATTGAGTTCGAGAGGCCAGTAATACTTGGCAACCTAAGTAATATTGAGTTCGAGAGGCCAGTAATACTTGGACAATCGATTGTAAGGCTTGAATGTAATGAGTGTATACACATTTAGGCAAATAAGGATATTGATTTAAATCTCTATGCATATTATTTCATTTGACACTTGAGATAGATAATCATGCGAAATTAAAGCCTTGATTGATGAATTGAATGGAACTAATTTATGATTACTAGATTGGACAAACATAGGAAGAGTGAAGTGAAGTAATTCCTCTAGAGTTTTTATCTTCATTTTAGTTTTTAGTTTTCATTTTTGTTTTCATTTCTATTTTTATTTTATTTTTTGTTTTATTTTAATTTTGGTTGCCTAAATAATTCTAGAGTTGATCTAATTTTGGTACTTAACAAGATGAACACAATTCTTGTGGGAATAATATCCATACTGCAATACACTTTATTACTCGTATGACCTGTGCACTTGCAGAGGCAACAAGTTTTTAGCGCCGTTGCCGGGGATTGTTTGTTTAATTTTGGTTAATATTGATACCAATTAACTTTAGGATTAATTTGGACATTTTTATTTGCTTTTGTTCTATTTTTCTTGTCTTTAATTTTTGTTTTAGTGTCTTTATTTGAGGTCCTTGCAGATGTTTTATCAACAAGTTCTTGTTAGCTTTGTTCAACAAGATTCGGAACCATTTTATAGCACTTGGTGGAGATTTAAAGAATTGTTTTCAAGGTTCCCATATCATGGTTTGTCAAATGAGGGTTAACTTCACATTTTCCTTAATAGCTTGAGCAACATAACAAGAAACACGATAGAATGTGGAAATGCTTTCACTGCTCTCTATCAAATATCTGTCGATGAAGCCTACTATATGTTGGAAGATATGGGGGAATACAATTACTAAGATTTGAATTGTTCAAGGAATAATCATAATTAGGAGAACAAAACACCCTACCTCAAGAGACTATATCAGCACTTAAAGAGGCACTTATCCAATTGATAATGTAAATCAATCGATTAAAGGGTAATGTTAACCACTTGCCGATTGCCCAACTTATTCAAATTAATGATATAGAAATCCAATTAAGACAAATTGTCATTAAACTTGTCGAGTTGAAAAAAATGTAGTTTGCGTAACACGTTTAAGGTTAAACCAAGTGAGAAAGCAATACCAAGAAAGAAGCACTTTGAGATGTTTGGAGATGATTGTCTAAGTGAGAAGGGACACAAGACTTGATCATAGAAGAAAAATTGCAAGAAGTCTTTGGTCCTCAACCTATGTGGCCATCATTGGTCATCCATGATCATATCTCTATGAAGATCCAATGTGGCCAACACTTCCTTCTCCATCCTTAGCATCATTTCTTCAAGCCCACTAAGCACATTCGATGAAGTCAAGTCTTGTTGGTATCACGTGCGGCATACTTCTATATCGTGCCAAGCTTGAGGGCATCACATCACCACTCATATGTGGTGTTATGTGACACCTACTATGGCAGAAGACGCTCTTTGACGAGCGTTTCTCTAAAGATCAAGCAAATGACTTGAAATCAAATACTTCTTTGGAGGCAACCCAAGCTTTCTAAAACTTTTTCTTTGTTTGGTTTGAACTTAATTTTTAGAAACTTAACTTTGTTTTCTCTCTTTCTTTTGTAGGCGCAAGCGGTGGAGCCAATAAGAGTTGGAGTCGCTTGGTGTTGTCTTCTCCTCAAAGTAGATGGCTTATATGATTAAAAAGGTTGACATAACATAAATAAGGCAAAATAACAAAATTGTCTGCCTAAATTACAACAAAAAATGTGGCAACTCACTCTCTCCTCCAAATTATAATCTTTTCATCTTTTGGGTTTCACTTCTAATACCAAATAAGTGAAGGTAAATGACAACTCTATGAAAATAAAGTTGTTTCACCTTGTTAAGTGCATTTAAAGTGCTTGGTTCTTGAGATTTTATTTTATTTTTAGCTATTTTTAGCTATTTTATTAATCTTAGTATATTTATTTTTTAAATTTATTTTCTTACTTTTAGTTTTATTTGTTTACTTTAATTAATCTTAAAATGCATTTGAATACTTTGTTATTTAGTTTTCCCTCTAAATATTTTATTTCTACTCATTTGTGTATGTGAACTTGAGAGTAGAAAGCCATTCCGAGTGAAAAGAAGGCAAAAGGAGGCAAATTGACTGACATTGGGCACTGTAGTGCCAATATGTGCAACTAAGACAAGGGCTGGGCATTGCAGCCCAAAAAACTCAGTTGCAGCCCTAGTAGCTTTGGCATTGCAGCACCAAAAAGACCCTCTACAGTGCTCGTGACATATTCTCAGCACTCCCAGCTCTGTGTTTTAGGATTGTAATGCGAAATCTTTTGCTGCAGTGCCAAAACATGCTTCAGACCTAATGGTGTAGGACACAACTCTTAAAAAGGAGACTTATAAAGGTGAAATGTTTTTCTTGGAGAATTGATGGGGAGAAAGTTGGAGGCACAATTAGAGAAAGACAGATAGCCATTTAGGGCTATTTTTGGTTTCTATTTTGAGAAGAACTTCCCCGTTTTGTAAATAAATAAAATTAGTGTTAGTGTTTATTTGATTTTTTATTTTTAGTTATAGAATTAATTTTTTATCTTGGCAATTTATTTCCAACAAATTTAAGAGGAGACCATTTTTTGAGCTTCAAGAAGGCAAAACAGGAGAAGAAATCTGGCTTTTCTCCACAAGAGTTTATTCTTATCCTTATTCTCTTTTAGTTTTTGTTGTTTTAATGATGTGTAAGCTCTCTTGGATTTTGTTGAAGATTATTGCTATGGATTGATTTTCTTTATCTAGAAGATTGATCTAGTTTAGCTTGAATTAATTTTGAATTTTGGTTTGTTGTTAATGAAATTTTATTTCAATTCATTTGTGTGCTATATACTTGATGCTTCCAATTTACTTGATACTAGATTGGATGATTTAGATATGCGGAATTGACATTCGAGAGGGGGTATTTCATATATTGGATTTGAGAATACAACCTAAGTATTATTGAGTTTGTGAGGCTAGTAATACTTGAGCAATCGATTGTGAGACTTAAACTTAATGGGTGTATGCATATTTGGGTAGATAGGAACGTCGCTTTTAAATGTTTATGCATATTATCTCATTTGACACTCAAGAGAGGTAATGAGGTGAAATTAGAGCCTTATCGATGAATTGAATGGAAGTAATTTATAATTACTAGATTGGATAAATATAGAAAGAGTAAAGTGAAGTCATTACTCTAGAGTTTTAATTTTTCATTTTAGTTTTTAGTTTTTGTTGGAAAATGAGTACGCAGCGAAATTTAAAAAATTTTAAATCAGAGTTTTTTTCAAAACACAAATTTAATATGCTAAATATATAAATTAATAACAAATCTTATTAACTTCTTTTGTGAACCGAAAAGCAATAGCAATCTATGAAGAGAAGAATGTCTCAGAAGAGTCTCAACTAACTAGTTTTCTTTGATATTCTTCATCCACAATCGAAGTGTAGGTGATCATACGTCGTACAGCTTTTACCTCCGGTAACGCTCATTCCAACCACTTGAGAAGATAAGGTTCTAGATATTGAACAATAGCCTTCAGTAAGTTTCAAAGTTTCTCAAACTAAAATACTCACTTTTTACTTCTCAATTGATCTGAATAATTAAGAAAACTCACTTTTTATTTATAATGGTTGAATTTGAGGTTAAACTTTATCAAATTAAACCTCAAAATTTACATCTAGATCAATTTTTATGAAAAACGCATCAAAAATATGTATATGAATTATTGTACGATAGCCAACATGGGGGATTTCAAATTCCCCGCACTTCTACACTTTCTCCTGCTTCTTCACGATTTTTTTTTCCATTACAAGTGAAGTAGCACTGCACCAATATCACGAACTGAAATGTTCAATCTTCTTCCAAACCTCCGTGGCAAACCTAATCTCTGAAGTAGCATCATCTACGAACAAGAAATGACCAACAGAATGCTCACCAGAAACCTCAGCCAGAGATCCCGCCGCCGTCCTCGCTACGGCGCATGCGCCTGCGCCTGCGCCGCGGCCCTCCTCCTCCTTCTCTCCGTCTCTCTCCTCTACTCCCGCCTCTCCCTCTCTCACCACAACCACTCTCTCCTCTTCCTCCGCCGCCCAAATTCCGACGCCGTTTCCATCTCCAATCCCCTCATCTCCGACGACTCCCAGGACGATGACGCCGCCGTTTCCGTCCCCGTCGACGACAGGATCGACGAGCTCGATGACATCGTCTTCGAGGACTCCTCTCGCGACGACGAGGTCTTGGAAGACGACGACGAACAGATTCCTGACAAGAATCGGCCTAGGGTTTCCGGCTTCTTTTACGATCACGTGAACGGCGCCATTCGAAGAAGATTCAGTCGCAGATCGATCGACGACTGGGATGACGATTATTTAGGCTTTAGCCTAGGGCGGACCGCAGAGGATCAGAGTAAGGCCGCGTTTGGATCTGATGATGTTCCCGTTGATGAGACTGTGAGGAGGAAGGCGAGCGAAGTGGTTGGTATTGAGGATGCTTTGATGTTAAAGGTGGGAGAGAGGATCTCGCCTCTGAGAGAAGGTTGGGGAGATTGGTTCGATAAGAAGAGCGAATTCTTGAGGAGAGATAGAATGTTTAGATCCAATTTGGAGATTTTGAATCCTTTGAACAATCCAATGCTTCAAGACCCTGATGGCATTGGAGTCACTACCTTAACAAGGGGAGATAGGTTAGTCCAGAAATCATTGTTGAGTGAGTTTAAGAGAGTCCCATTTCTGATGAAGAAGCCATTGGGTGTCGGCCTTAAGTCCAAAGAAGGTGAGAATGATGAGGAGATTAAGAGACTCGAGCGTAGGACTCTGGATTCGAGTGCGGGTCGGAGGAGGTCGGAGTTCGAGAGTCATGTTTATGCTGATGGGAAGAGATGGGGTTACCATCCTGGATTGCGACCACATTTATCGTTTTTGGATTTTATGGATGAGTTTTTCAGGAAGGGGAAGTGTGATGTGAGGGTGTTTATGGTGTGGAATTCTCCACCTTGGATGTACAGTGTGAGGTACCAGAGGGGGCTTGAGAGTTTGCTTCACCATCATCCGGATGCCTGTGTTGTAGTGTTTTCAGAGACCATTGAGCTTGACTTCTTTAGGGATAGCTTTGTTAATGATGGGTATTTACTTATTTCTTTATTGTTTGTAACATTTTTACGTTGTAATGCACTATCTATGTTCTGAACTAGATGGGTTTCATTTTCCTCTGCAGTTATAAAGTTGCTGTTGCTATGCCAAATCTTGATGAATTGCTGAAGGATACACCAACCCATGTGTTTACTTCGGCCTGGTTTGAATGGAGGAAGACAAAGTATTATCCTACTCATTATAGTGAGCTTGTCCGCCTTGCTGCGCTCTACAAGTAAGCTTATTTACCTTTGTAAGGAAAAAAAAAAATAAATAAAACCCTTCATCATATAGGTTGTGGATTCTTACTTTTTGTCCATTATTCTTTTATGGCTTCACTTGTGAACTGCGTTCTTTGGTTTCTATATTAGAGAACATTTATTTTCATCGCCACGATATATCATTATATTGACGCTTGAACTAAGAGAGTGTGTTTGAAAAACAATGTTTATATCAATTTGATTGTTCTTGTTCTCTCTTTTCCCCCCCTTATTTCTTAAATACTAAGAGACCCCATGAACGTGCTAAAATAATGAATAGTATGGGGGCTTGATATTAATTTAAGGATTTCTCACGAACCTGGTGTTTCCTGTCATGTTAGATGTGTTATACCATGGCTTGCCCTTTGGCACTTGTTTTGGCAATTGAGTATTGAAGCACCTTTAATAGCTTTTAAAGGTTGCTGATGGCGATCTTTAGCAGTTCTGCCTGGTGGTCTGTTCAAAGGGAGATTTTGAGAACTGGCCTCCGGGCAAAAAAAAATTTGAGAAATAGTCCACTTTTTTTTGGGCAGTTTTTGACGCTAAAAAAAAGGCTTTTTGGACATCAAAACGGTTCTAGTTTTTTTTTTTTTCAACATGTTGAGGTTCCTTATTCTGTTACAGTCATTTTTCTTTTTTTGTTGAAAAAAACTGGGACAGTTTACCTGCACAGAAAAACGTGTTTTTTTTATTCCAAAAAAAAAGAGGCCTTTTACCCAATTTGACTTTTTTTTTTGCCCATTCATCAAAATCTTCCCTGTTCAAAAGCTTAAAAATTTGAACACGTCACTTGTTGTTTCTCTCTTTGTTCTTAAATGTTCTGGAGTGTTATTGAAACAGTTGTTAAGACATCTATGTTATATATTTGAGCCCTTTCTAGGTGATTTGATGAGAAGTTATTTTGCTCATTTTCTTGGTGAAATCCATGAATGTATGTTCGTTATATATGCCGTGTTGGTTTTATGAGTTAAACTGTAAGTATGCCCATAATCTGTTCTGTGGTTCTCTCTTGAGCGAAATCTGTTATGCTTGTATCAATATGAGTGTTCCCTGTTAGTACATGCTTTATCAAATATATATATATATATTTTAGTTTTCCCTCATGTGGTAATCTACTATGTATTGGGTAGGAATGTGGCGAACGTACAAAATTTCTTGTGATGTTAACGTTTAGTTTGCTTTCTGATGGTGTAGTAACTCTAATCATGATTTTATATTGTGTGTTCTCCAGATATGGTGGAATATATCTCGATTCTGATATTGTGGTCTTGAAATCACTGTCTTCACTTAGCAATACTGTTGGAATGGAGGATCAGAATAATGCACGTACTTTGAATGGTGCTGTGATGGCATTTAGAAGGCACAGGTACTCATGCCACTGCTGGGTTTATTTTTCTTTTTTTCTTTTTTTTTTCCCTCCTCTTTTATTGTGAGCATGTTGATACTACCTTATGCTCCATTATATCTTACTTAACTCAATGTAGTCAGGCTATTCCTCAACACTCTGTCATAAGATTGCTTTCGACCGATATTGGTGTGTTTGTATGTCAATAATGTGAGGTTCAAAAGAAATAATGTAGGATATTAGAATAATCCAAATAAAGTCAGCAGGTGGTTGGCAGAATTTATTTTGAACTATGGAAAAAGTGTAGTCTATATTATTTTCTGTTTGTTTTACAGAATAGGTATTAATTAAGATTCCCTGTTTCTTGTTAAATTTGTAGAAGCAGCAAGTAAACTGGGGAACAAAAGAATGGTGTTGGAACATTGACGGAAGTTAACATTTTGAATTTTAGCAAAGTTTCTTAGTTGATATTTTATTTTCCTCTCCATGCAGTCCCTTCATAAGTGCATGCATGAGAGAGTTCTACATGACATATGACGACACACGCTTGAGATGGAATGGGGCTGATCTTTTAACAAGAGTTGCAACAGAATTTTTAAGGACTGAGAGAAACGCCATTCACGAGCTGGAGTTAAAAGTGCTTCAATCTCCCATTTTCTTCCCCATCAGCTCTCTCAATATCACAAGGTAATTCTTTTTCATACAGTCTTTTGTCATGTTTAAGAATGTTTAAACTCTCAACCTATAACTATATAGTCCAAAAGCAAGCAGTTTGTGAGCTTGGTTCCATAATTGTTGCAAAATTTTGAACCTCTCTTAGTGGAGAGTTGTCTTCTTATGTAATGTGATAGGAATGGGCGTTCGAAAACACCCTATCTAAAGTCCGATTGCTTCTTTACACTTACAAGAAGATGTAAGAACACTAGAGCATACAATAAAATTCATGTAGTCATTATTTATGTTAATGGTTGATAGATGCATGACAAGCTTGCATATGCACATTCATTGATAGTCACAATGTAAAGTATTTGTGATATTTGTACCGTTGACAAACTTAAATAATGGCATCTCAGGTGAGATCCTTAGTGTTTATTTTTACTGCTTGGTGATAGTTAATGTGATGGTATTGTCACTACCATATGATTGATTCATATGCTGCGTAATCTAGGCCATCTTTGTTGACCCATCATCTCTTTGCTGGGCAGATGTTTGTATAACGGTGGACAGGAATTAGAAATCTTTTGTCACTTGCATGATCAATTTTTTCTTTCTCTTTTTGTATTTTCTTTTTTAGTTTTGTTTCATGTGTGCCTGTTTATACATTTGTTTTATATTCTGTTTCTTTTCCCTTATGTTTTTGTCTATTATACATGTCTTGAGTCTCAACACTGCACTAAAGTAGTCTGTTGCATCTTTTTTTCTTATACCACACATATGCTTTAATCTATTTGGTCTGCAAACAGCTACTTCACCGCACCAACGACTGAGGCTGAAAAAGCTCAACAAGATGCGCTGCTTATAAAGATTCTCAATGAGTCATTGACATTTCACTTCTGGAACAGCATAACATCTGCTCTCATCCCAGAGCCAGATAGCCTTGTTGCCAGGCTTATTGACCACTCCTGTATCCGATGCTCTGACGTGTTGTAAATTCAAATCCAACTTGTTATTTTCTCAGGCTGGTAATGCAGAAGGTATTACACAGCATTCACGGTAATCGGATATCTTGGTCTTAATATTTCAAGGCCGTCATCGTTTATAATTACTATTTGATCCAGTTCTTTGCAACTGGTTTTGATGAATGTTGCACATATTTCTTGTCCCTTCACTGGTACGAGGTACCAGACAAGTCCACCTGCATTTTCGGTGGAGAATACGTAACTAAAAAGTAAGAAGCATGCAGCTACACGAGGTCGTTCGCTCGTTTGTTAGAAGCATTTTGAACTAGGTATGTTAGCTGGGTTTCTGCCAGGAAAGTAAAAGAACATGGAGCTTTAGGCTCTTTTGTTTATTCGGATTTTGCTATGTCTTGTGCAAGAATTATTTGGTCAGACGAGATAGAAAATAAAATTCTTTTGTAGCCATTCATTGTGAGAACTGTCTCTCGTAATGTTGAACAAAATTCATTGGCGGTTAATTTGGATTTTGTGGAGTGTTGTATCTTTGTTAATGAATCCTGGTTGCTCTGCTGATCTTGAATGTAACTGTCGCCTTGTATTTTAGTTTCTCTTCCATGGTACTGATACACATACTCCATCTTTGCTTTTTCTCTCTATTGATTTGATTGTCATGGCTCTTCCAGGTTGTAATATGACTACCGTCTATACTTCTTTATTATTATTATTATTATTATTTATTTTCCCATTTTCATTTTCCATCAGGCAGCGCTTTCTGAAGTGCACATGTCGTTTTGGTCTTATGCATGACTGGATTAATAGCATTGATGGGAAGTGGGGCTTGATCTTCTTCCTAAAAAATAAAGATTGGCATAACAGAACAAAGATCCTAGACATTCGAACAGTGAAATCCAATCCAACATAGAATAGAAATGCATCTTTTCATTTTGTGCTGCAAAGCTGTAGCGACATTAATTTTTCAGGAGCCCAAATAGCCTTTTAGTTACCGGATGTTCTAATAACTTTGTAAAATGGACCGTAAACTTCAAATGAATAGAAATATATGCAGCAGGCCATCTCTTAAAGGTTGTCATCCTAAGCTCTCTGAATACCTTGCGATATTCTTTTCCTTCAAAGGTGTGATCTTCACCCCTTGCTTTCTTTCTTTTTCTTTTCTTTTATTTTTATAAGGTACATCAAAAGCATGAAGCAGTGGAAGAAAGAAATCATTACTATCATAGTGAATCATGTACAAACTAAGGCACCCTAATCAAGAGCATTGGGTCCAAAACATCTCTTTTTCACAGGGTTCCATACCCATTGAATTAAAAACTTCCTTCCTCTCACTCCATTCACATTATACCCAATTTCCCATTTGCCCCTATACACTTTACCCACATACCCACCGCCTCCTCCAGTCCCATAAACACCAACACACAAGTCTGCTATCTCAGTAGGAGCAGTTGGGTCCTCCCCAGCATACCATGCATTGACAAGAGGGTTGCTTGACACTTCTGCAAGCTCATGAGCTATCACACTAATCATCCCATCAACACCTGCATCCCCATTTGGCGGCCGCATCACGTTCCCACCACCAACACCGCCGCTCCCTGGCGGTGGCATCTTTGAGTAGTCAGGCCACGCAAAGGGGTAAGCACACATGCCGGGACACTGTGAGCCACTGTAACCCACCCATGCATAGGGCACAGTGACACCAACAATAGTAGGGAATGTAAAGTAGTGAAAACCACAGACTGCCCTGCAGAAGTCTTGGACTCGGATGTCTGAAGAAGTGAGGACTAAATAGAGGCCATTGTGAGGGTTGAGTGGTAGGGCTCTATGCTGTGAAGTTACAGCTGTGTTGATTATGGATTGGATTGCTAAACGACTAAGGTAAGCTCCATGGGAGTACCTCGAGTCTTGGAACTCACCTGAGAGGACAATGTTTCCGGTTATGTTGGACCCGGTTTGGTCAGTATAGAGCCGGATGGTTCGCCACCAGTCAGCCACAGAAGGGTAAGGAGTAGAAGGAGATGAGAGGGAATAAAGGAAGTCTCTTATGGTGGATTGATGAGTTGGGTTCCAGTGGCCATACCAGATTATGTAGAGGTTTATTGAAGAAGCAAGGACAGGACCCATGTGGTATCGGAGGTCCACAAGGTCCGAAGATCCCTCATAGTTCTTAGTTTGGCTGAATTGTCTGTTTGGATACTGGGAAAAAGAAGCCAGCGCAGAAAAAGAAAAGCAGGAGAGTAAGAGGAAGAGGCATTGAAGCAGCTTTTGCATCTTGTTTTTCTGCTGTATGGTGTCTTGATGTAATTTGTGAGTGGTGAGTGACAGTTAAGAGTTTTTATAGAAAGGGACAGAGGAGAAATTAGGGGAGAGCTGTAGTTGTGTGTGATTATTTGGTTTTGTTTATTGTTAATATGTTTTGTAGGGCAGTGGCCTGCTTGGTTTCACATGATTCCAAACCCATCATTGTCTACTTTTTAATTATAACTAACGTTGGTTTCTTGCCTCTTCTTTTCTTCTTTTCTTCTTTTCTTTTCTTCTTTTTATTATTATTATTATATTTTTTTTTGTGAAGATATCCTTTACAATCACTGTTAATAAACAATTGAACATATTGGGTAACTGACCTCGAATGCAAATAAGCTTTGATACAACCTTTGGATCAATAGAGAGCCTTTATATACAATAACCGCTAAAGGACAATGTTATTGGCCACCGGTGATGCTAGACACTACACACTAACAGAGAATGAGTTTTACAGCATAAGACTTATTGATAGAATTCATCTTTTATTAATTATGATGTTTACTACCGATGGTCTCTAAGCATTTTGCTATACTAAAACCTATGATAGCAGTTGAGCGTTATAATTTTCTATATTAGAACTCCCTCTCTCTCTCTTTCTATATTTTTTATGTGTGTGTGATGATCGGTCTTAACTTAAAAATTTTATACGCAGGAATAGATGATTTACTCACTAATTCCAAGTATATATGAAACGACAATGCTTGCATATAAAGCTGATGAATCTCCTAGTAAATTTTTAATATGAGCTCTTAAAAGTGATTGGTCATAATATCAGATTATCCGGCGACCAAACCAAATTAAGCTTTTGACTTCAAATCATGTATTTTTCCTTCAAACTTCCAAGTACTCACCACATTTAAAAATTATAAATATAATAATATCTGTCAGACTACTGTTTTAATTAATCAAGCTTTTATCATGTTCTTGTCGATAGTAATGTTTACAGAATATTTTTCATTTTAGCTGTCAAAGTCGTAACATTTTTAACAAATTTATATTGAGATTGTACACGAGTTGGGACAAAAAAAAATCTCTAGCTTATTTTTAATATTTTTAAGACTTGTTTGATACACTATATTATTTTATATTATAATATAATATAATATAATATAATATAATGGATCAAACATGTTATTATGGTTTGTCCAAGTCCAGTACTTTTCATAATTTGTGCATTTGATTGGTGGCCGATTAGAACATGTTGCCATTGATTAGATTGAGGAAAAGTGACGAGGGTCAAAAGTTGTATTTCAAAGAAAATGATGGCTGCACCCTATGGTAAAACAAGCCTGTGACGCCTTTTCAAAAACTTCTGCCTTTGGAGACCTGCTTTTTCTCCTTTTACCATTTGGTTAACTTGTCTATTAAAGAACAAATGTTAGCAATTTGTTCGATTGTATTGTACAGATTCCATATACCTCCTAATCCCTGGCATCATAAATACACCTGCTAATTTTAGGTGTCTCTCTCTCTCTCTCTCTCTAAATATACATATATATATATATATATATTATATAAACTATAAACGTTTGCTCTAGATTTGAAAAGCTCAAGTATTTTGTGAACATAATAAATAAAGTGAAAAGTGAATAGCTGCATATCAAATAGTAAACAGAAGTTGGTCTTTGTAGTAGGCAAACAAAAAATCCGCCAATCCCACTAATGCTAACCCATCCAATAAAATCTAAAATAATTTGAATCCGATAAATTTGAATAAGAATTTATATTAACTCACTCAATCTAATTTTTATTGGGTAGGTTTGGGTTGAGTTTTTTCAAAATCTAAAATAATTCGAACACATCCAATGTAAAAAAAAAATATAATATTTATTGTATATATTTAATATTGTAATTTTAGTATAATTTTATACTTAAAAAAACCTTTATTCTCTTACCAAAATAGCAACATAGCTTATAAAAACTTCATCTTTTTGGTTCCAGACTTTAATTTGTTGCTTTTTAGTTTATAGTTTCTAATATACACTTTAGACTACACAACACAATCTTTTAAAAAAGAATACAAATAAAAAAAGACATCATTATTTTTCGCTCCAATATACAAACTTGACACCCCAATTGCGTTCTGTTCACAACTCTACCTATCTAAGTATCTATTTCTTCACTTCAAAGTCCAAAAAAAAAAAACTCTCTTCGTTCGATTGCTGCCAACCTCCATAGCCACGCTTCTCTTTCACATGGTCTTCTTCTCGCCGACATCACTTGCCCTTGGGTATTTTTTTTAGTTTTTATAATATTCTGTCTGTTAAGTATAACTTATGTATTTGAGCTCTGTTAAACATTTAATATGTGATGAATTTTAGTTTTTTTTTATATATTTCTTATTTTAGTAAATTGTTATTTTGATTTTTTTTTATAATGTTCAATCTGATCAATCCACCTAATTCACCTGAATTTTAATTGGATGAGTTATTTTTAAAGTTTAGATTCATTGAATAGATTAGATTTAAAATCAAAGATTGGATGGGTTGAAAAATTCGTAAAACCAAACAGTCTATTTACTGTTCACCCATGCTTTGTAGCTCTACTTCAAATCTAATAAATTTCGATGAGGTGCATGTGAAGGGTTGAATTTGATGAGGTGCATGTGAAGGCTAAAGCATCTTCAACTCCCTGTCCCTTAAATATAGGGATAGATTTGAGTCCTTGCCTTGCTAAGACCAAAAAATAAAAAATAAAAAAATACAAACATATAAAAAGAAAGAAAGAAAGAAAGAAAGAAAGAAAGTTTCAACCCTCAACCACCTAATGACGTAGAGACACAGATCCACCAAGAATGTCAAAACTCAAAAGCGAATTTGGTACCAATATTATATATTTGGTCGGCTTTTTATTAGTACAGAACTTAACTACTTCCTAAAGAGCTTTAACTAATTTTATACCATTTACTAAATAATTAGCAAATTGGACGCGCATAAGTGGGTAGCATGATCAATGAAATAGTAAACATATAGGGATATTTACCTTTTTTACCCTCAATTTCAGTTTATTCAAAAACTATAACTTTGATTTTTGATCTCATTAAATGTCTACCTTTAAATTAAATTTAATAGAAAAATCTATACCTTATCTTGCCTAACAATTGATTTTAACATTTAAAATGACGGAATTATCCCTGTGTACGAGAGAAAAAAAAACTAAAACTTTCAAAAAAAAAAGAAGAAAACAAAAACAAAAGCGAACAAAAAATCAATTTTTGAGGGGATTCTAGACATTTTTGAGGTCAAAACCCTAGTTCAAAATGTTTTTAAAATTTTAAAGTTTTTGTAATTTTTCTATATGAGGGTATTTTGGGTAATTTTTTAGGTTAAAATTGAAAGTTGACCAAGAAAAGGTATAAGAATTTGTTTGAGAAACAAGTTGGAACTTAAAGTTCTAACTTCCTACAGTGTAAAACTCTCACATGCTACAGTAGTTTGCTACAGTGTAAAGCACATGCTACAATGTTTAAGTTCTAACTTACTTTCCAAACTAAGTGTAAATTTTTGTATTAAATCTAATCTGAATGTATATATTTGATGAGATTAAAAACCGAAAGTATAATGTTTGAATAAACCTAACACACATGCTACAGTGTAAAACTTTCACATGCTACAGTAGTTTGCTACAGTGTAAAGCACTCACATGCTACAATGTTTAAGTTCTAACTTACTTTCCAAACTAAGTGTAAATTTTTGTATTAAATCTAATCTGAATGTATATATTTGATGAGATCAAAAACCGAAAGTATAATGTTTGAATAAACCTAAAACACATGCTACAGTGTAAAACTCTCACATGTTACAGTAGTTTGTTACAGTGTAAAGCACTCACATGCTACAATGTTTAAGTTCTAACTTACTTTCCAAACTAAGTGTAAATTTTTGTATTAAATCTAATTTGAATGTATATATTTGATGAGATCAAAAACCGAAAGTATAATGTTTGAATAAACCTAAAACACAAGGTAAAAAAAAAAAAAAACCCAAATATATATATTTTACAGATTGAAATAGCAAATATGTACGTATATATATATAAACATATTATATATACCAAATTATAGTACATAGTCACATATAAATGCACTTGTACGTTCCACATACAGTATGATTACGAGCATCAGTTGCATCAATCAAGCCTACAAAGCCAGAACAAAGTTATCAACTATTGCAATCCTATAAAAGTCGAACTAAAAGAAGTGACAACAGATGGAGATATAAATGTTGAAAAATAAATAAATAAAGACCACACTACCAAATTCGATACTTAAACTTGCTATAGCAAGCATATGAACATCAAATCGTCATCCATATATGACAAATTGATCTGGTATATTCATATCATCATCATATTGCAACTTTTTGTGATTTCTTTTTTCTTTTTCCTTCTTATGTTTTTAAAGTAATTAGATAGAATTTAATATGCTAAGACTAATGTTCGGCTTGATCGTGTGTTGGGCTGAGAAGCTTGGAAGGAGTTGTATTCGGGGATTATGTTGTTCATAACTTAAGCTTTTATAGTTCGGATCATAAAACTTTGTGGTTGGAATTGATTCGGGATAGAAATAGAGGAGGCCGAGCCCCTAAGATGAGAAAGCAATTCTGGTTTGAACCTAGAATTGTTGGCTCAATCATAGAATTGTTGCTCACTAGGTGGTGATAGTAATGCACTAAAGGCGTGCCTAAAGAAATGTGCCACGAACTTGAGGGGTTGGAGTGGTACACAATAAGAACCCTTATAAGATTAGTGATTTAAAGGAGAAGATTGATAGTCTGAAAAATGGGGCACACTCGCCGATGAGTAACTCCACTCTTTGACAGCCCAAAGTGGAACTTAATTAGTTACTTGTGCTTGAGGAGTGTCATTGGAGACAACAGTCCCATACGGAATGGCTTCACAATGGTGGTAAAAAGTGAGAACATTTTTGGTCTTTTTGAAAATTTTGAAAGTGAGGATAACCATTGGAAACATGTTTGGTTTGTAATGACCAAGGGAAAATTCATTAATAAAATCTAATATTTAATTAGATTTGATTAATGAATTTACCCTCATAAATCGTATTTTTGTAAAAAAAAAACATTACGATAAAATATAAAATACCGTGTTAATAGGAAGTTTCGTTGTAAATTTGTTACGATGCTGGATATTAACAAATATAGACTTTGGAGTTTAAATACTCAAAAATTTGTAAATAATATTTATAAAATGAATTTAATATCACAACTAATTGTAGAATTGTGATATAAATGGATGAGTAATTAAGGCATAATTAAGATAAAAAATTTGTCAAAACCTTAAACCAGTGCAAAAGGGGGTCTGATGTGGTATAGGTATACTGCCAAGTGAAAGCACGGATATAAGAAATGCTATGTTTGGCTTCCAAAAGTAAACCAAAGGCAAAGTAGAATATCTTCTACAGTCTAAGAATACGTTTTTCACCAATTTTACCACGAAAGTATAAGAAAAATACTGTGTGGTAAAAAATTCTCCATATTCAGCAGCCATACAAAGTTCCCTTTCAAAAATTTTTCCAAGCCCAAATTTCTTGCAAAATTATTCCCACCAAGTTCCAAGCTTCAAGATTAAGGTTTTGCCAACTTTTTACGGTAAGAAATTCAAACTTTTTCTTGAATTTTCTTATTCATGGTTTTAGAAAGGGATTTTGATAAGATCTCTTTTGTGTAAAACATGCTTAGGAATTGCAAGGAAGCTCTTGAAAAGTTTTGGTTCACAAATCCTTCTTTTGGCAAGTTTAATTTTTTTCCAAATGAAAAATTTATTTGCTTTTGTGTTTTAGGTTGTTGTTTCAAAAAGGCATGTAATTCTTTATGTAAGTTATGATTTGATTTTCTTAATTCCAGGGTTGATGTTGAAGTTATGGTTGAAATTTGGGTTTGAAAATGAAAAATGGCATTTGGTGCAAAAAGGGTAGTTTTGTGAACTTCAAGGTAGTTTGGAAAAGAATAGTGATTTTGGCATGAAAATAGTTTTAGGAAATGTTGAATCTGCCTTCACAGTGGCTGAAATGTTGTTTTAGAGTTGATTTTTACAAAAAACGACCTAGGGACTAAATTGTAAAGAAAAAGTTTTCTCGACGAATTTGAAAAATAACCAAAAATACCCATGTATAGTGAGAATTTCTAAAAAGTTAAAACATAAAAGTTGTAGATCTCAACGAAACTATTAAAATGTATAGACGGTTCGTCAAAAATCTCCTTCGTTTGCTAGTTATTGATTTTGCAAAAATTTGTTAAAATTGGAAAAAAAATTTAAAGGGCAAAAACATCATTTTGCAAAAGGATTTTGGATATGGTATTTTGAGCAAATATGATCTCTATGAAAAAGGAAAAATTATGGTTTAAAGAGATTATTTTTAGTTTTGGGGATAAAATTGTAAAAATTTTCAAATAAGAGGCGAAATTGCAAAGTTTTATTAAAATGGGCATTGACGTAAAATAAAGAAACCCGATACCCTAGAGTATTGTTTTAAAGTTAATAAGCAACAATTTTTGCTAAAATAACAAAATCGAGCTTGAGAAATTTAGAAAGGCCCATCGAGGGCAAAATCGTCATTTTTTCACAAGTGTCTCGAATTGCTCCAAACCGTTCTAAATAGAAAATGAGATTATTTATAAGATTTCTGCGCTTTCTTAGAAATGATAAGGTAGAATTAGATAAGGGAAAGAAAAATCCGAGATCATTAGAGCTATAGACAGGTATATAACTAGTCTATTGATTTAAAAATGTTTTGTATGGACGCATAAGATGAAATAGTGGAAATGTGGCTAATAGCCTTATAATTGGCCAAACAGGATACTACAAGATTTGGAAAAGAGGACTGAGATCGGCTAGCATAATAACCTAAACAAGTAAGTACCAATCCCACCTACTATATAGAATTATAGGTATAGAACATGATATCTCTTAGGCATGCCCTAAGAGTAAATTAGGTGGCGTACCACTCTTTTATTATTACCATCGTGTTCCACCACTTTTTTTTTTCTTTATTAATTTATATCATTTTTCCTAATCAAGAAAGCTAAATAACCCTTAAAAAACATATGTTTGCCTAAACCTAACACAAAATATTCATGATCAATTATGTTTTATACTTTTTTAAAAGGGGTATGCTTCAAACTTTTATATAGAAATGATAAAATTGAAAAACAATGCCATTTGTCAAATTAACACGAAGATTAACAGAGAACTGAAAGCCCAATTCTGATAATAACTTTCAAACCCATTATCCAGAAAGGAAATTTTCACAATTTTTTTTCTAAAACTTTTTTTTTATTTTTATAAATATTGCCCATATATTATCTTACTTAAATATAGAATACAAATGAGAATGTGCATAACTTTTTTAAAGTGTAGCGTAACATGTAATTTTCTCCCTGCAAGTGTTTCTGGTTAGGCAGTCGGAATCATATGAATGTATACCAACCAATTTGTTAGCTAAATCCTATGCACAAAAAATCAACTTGACATACTGAGTTTCACATTCAAAGGGAACAGCCACTTGAGAGCGGCACGTTTGGCTGCACCTTGGAAAGCTATTTTGCCTACTAATCATGTTTAATCATAAATAACATTGTCCCCTTGAGGAGGTCTAGGTGGCCCTTCTTTGTATGTGCCACGGTTCAATGTTATTTGTGTCAATTTTCAAGGAGAGGAAAAAAAGGAAGAGGAAGTCAAAAAATAAATCGTTCATGAATTGATGATATATATATATATAGCCAGTAAAAGTAAATGTTAAAAATAAGGTTATTAACCTTAATAGTCCTTAAATTTTAGGGCCTCTTATTTTGTTTACTAAATTTTAAAAATTACTACTTTACTTCTTAAACTTTCAAAACTATTCATTTTATCCTTTTAATTTTAAAAATCATTATTGTACCCTTGTTTCAAAACTCCATATTTTGTCTTTTATTTTTTGATATTTTGTGCAAATAGATAGAATTAAACCTAGATGATTCGCATATGGATCACCTATAAAGGCAAAAGTAAGATTTTATCACTCTTAATTGTTTCACGTTTATACTCTCATTTAATGTTTTTTTATCTTCTCTCATTTAAAAAGAATCTGTGTATACATTTGTTCTCGATATATTTGCTAATATCTCTGCATCTTTAATGTGTGACTCATCTTATTTAATATTCAAATTTAGATATCGATGAACAATATCGACTTATTGAATGAGTTGCACATTAAAAATAAGAATAAATGTGTAGGCAAACTCTTTCTAAATAAAAGTTTAAATTAAAAAAAAAAGACGTCAAGTAAAAGTGTAACGCGAAACAACATTTAAGAGTGATAAAATCTCATTTGACCTTATAGGTGACTCATGTGCAAATTGCATGAGCTTAATTCCATTTATTTTAATACAAAATTGAAAATTTAGAAGATAAAATAAGAAGTTTTTAAAGTTCAGGCGTAAAATAATGATTTTTAAAATCAATGGGTAAAGTAAAGAGTTTTAGAAGTTCAAAGGGTAAAATGATGATTTTTAAAGTCTAAAGGACAAATAAAAGAGATCTTAAAGTTTAAGAACCATTAATATTAAAAACCCTAAAAATAAACATATTTATGCAGGCTTTTTTAAGGTAAGGTAAGCTAACGTCGTTTTGTCAAAAGCAATTTCTTCATACGCTTAGTGTTTAGTGTACGTATATCTATCTATAATCTATTTCTAACTATAATTAAATTACAATCTTTAAGTATTACAAAAGAGAATGCCTTTTTATCTTTATACTTCAACCAAAACTTGACCTTTTGACTCTTCAAGTTCTATAAAAGAGAGGGAAATGTTATGATAAGATATCTAAAGAGACCCTCTTTTTAGCCGATGGAGATAATCTAATGGTTTAAAACACTTAACTCTTCCTAAATAATAATAGAATTTTCCATACATGATCAAAAATAAAATTTAAATTGAAAAAAAATAATAATTAACAAAAAAGCAAAAACAAAAAAAAAAACAAAAAACGTTTGCCTCTGCTTTGGAACTCAGGCAGCCCCTCGCCTCCACAGTGTCCTCCTCCACTGGCGCCGTCACCAAACACCCTTCTTTCCCCAGATCCAAGGGTGCTGTCTCGATCTCCGTGTGACAGAGTTCCATGGTAAAGAAAGTCGCCAGAGTTAGGTCTTGATTTTTTGCCAACCGAGTTCCACAACAAATGTATATAGTCCGACGGCTGGACTAATTCTATATTCGTAAAATTTTTGCTTGCAATTGTAAAATTATTTGTACATTTATGTAACATTTAATTTGTTTGAGTGTAATACTTAATAAATATTATTTGCCATCATGTTAGATTTATCTTACTTCATTGTTATCATGTTATAATATTAGCAACAAACCACATACATATATATATATATATATATATATATATTTCTACGTATTGATTAAAATTAATCAATTTATTACTTAATTATTGCTTTATACCTACTAAAAAAATTATCACTTTATAAGAAAATTATCATTTATTACTTCTCCTTTTGTTACCTAATCATCACCACACATAAATGTACATAACATAGTACTATAACTACATCAACATTATTCATTAAAAAACTTGTAATTTAAAAAAAATAAAAATGGATACCAATTTGATATTCTAAAAATCTTAGCAAAAAAAGACTATATACGCAAAATCTTTGCATGTAGTAGAAAATTAATTAACTAATTATTATCATTTTATCTTTAACATTTATATAAAGTGAGAATAAGTTTCGCATGGTACTCTCAGGATGCTCGAAACTTAAAATATTTTGTTGTTTCTTTTTGTGAAACGTTTTTGTAATTTTCCAGCAAAAATGTTTTTTTTCTTGTTTTTTGAAAATTTTTTTGATTGCCGGAAACATTTTTTCCTCCAAATTGTTTTTTAATTTTTGTTATTTGTTAACATATTTAATACACTCACACGGAGCGCGTGCTTTTTGCCTAGTAATTACTCAAAAGATTACCACTTTAAATATAAATATCTTGTATAAACAATTTTTGAACTTAAGCAAGGGATTCAACTTTTTTTTTTTTTTAGAATCAGACGTAGATTTATTGTCATGTTATGATACAACTACCGTTTATGAACATTGATCTTGAAACCATCTTTTTTCTTTTTCCTTCATAAAGTGTTTCTATTTAAAAATGACTTAGGATAATTAAGTCTGGACATTCCATTGTAGAACACGTGTTTAATAAAAATGCATGTTTTTATTAAAGAATCAATTGGTCTCCGTAATGAATTTGGTCTATTGTGAATTAGTCTAAAGCAAGTGATATTGCACCTCTGATTTTTCCCTTAAAACTTGCCACATTAAATATTCAATTTTTGGCGGCTCTTTTCATAATTTATGTCGAGTATATTGTATTAATATTGATGTGAAATTAGTAAAAATTAATTATTAAACTCAACAATTCAATAGAGCTAAAGATAGCGACAGCATAAAATTTGTTTTCGCGAACAAACAAAGAACAGCTCTATAACATAAGGAACTTGAACGAAAACAAAATATTTTTAACGGGTGGGCTTATAATTGATGGCTGAGTGAGCCCAATGATGCAAAAAGACACAATTGAGGAGGTATCCGAACGGAATCATCGAGTTATTTTTGTAACTAGCCTTAGAAATAGTATAGCATAAGAATCTAAGCCTAGATATGTTGGGCCTTTTTTTTATTTTTTTGTAAAAAAAATGATTCTAAGTGTGTCTTTATCCTTGATTGGTGATTTTAGGAAGATATTTCTTTTTCCTTTGTTTGTTTGTTTGTTTGTTTGTTTTTTTTTAGATTAGTTAGGAAGATATTTCTGTTGATTTTGGAAAACGTTTTTTACAATGTTTTCCTAATTCCAGCAAAAATGTGATAACGATATAGATTATATATAACAAAAATTTTCTTAAAACTTTTGTAAAACGCTATAAATCATATTAATTTTACTCATAAATAAATAGATAAATACTTTGCTTACCGGAATTTGATTGGAGATGAATGGAAACAATTGGCTAGCAAAGGACGTTCTTTTTAAGATGAAATCACCGTCTTCCTCGTCTAGTCCTTGGCATTGGATGGATGTACGTGTGGGCGTAGAAGCAGTATAATTTCTAATGATCACTTAACTAACGTTTAGTCATGGAATAGAAGAACTCTTTTTCTTTTTCTTTTTCTTTCTCTCTTTCTACACGCCTAGGTACGAATATTTCTACAGAGTACTCTCAGTTTCTTCATGACTTACAAGTGTGTTAAATGAATAGAGGAGGCCATTATTTATAGAGAACAAGAGAGCCAATCAATTTTAGAAAGTCTCCTTATTTTAATTTAATATCAAATATTTAATTAAAATAAAAGACACAAGTTTTTCATTCCTGCATTGTCATAGACACCACACCCAAATACTTTATCTATGTGTGGTGCCAATTCAAGGAAAAGGAGGAGAGAGAATCTGCTTGTTACCCAATCTCATTTGTCTTCACATTTAACTTTTTATATTTGAATTAAATCACATTTATTCAAAATTGGAAATACTAAATAAGGAATCTTTGTAAACAAGCTTTGATGTGCACAAATGACTTTCTTTTGTGATATAGGTGCCACTTGCAATAAGACCTTCCCACTATGTGCACCACCCACAGTGAGACCCACCTACAGTATGACTTCTAAAATTAATTATTTTGTTTTGTTAAATAATCTTATTATTTAAAAAATATAAATTAATTCATAATTAATTTATTTTGAGTAATATTTAATTTAGAATTCTATAATTCTAAATCAATTATTCAAACCAGTAATTCTACTTGTCATTAAATTGAGTATCTTTCTTATAAATTGTTCGAATCATTTTAACAAATTAGTTAGGTTACGGGTGAATTTGTCAATTACTCACAAGTCTCCCTTATAGTTTTGGAATGGTTCAGTGAATCTGGAAAAGTTTCACCTATTCACGTGAACAACATGACAACTGTTAGTGGCCCTTGATATATCCCAAGGATACGTCACTTAAAAATTTTAAGAAATAAACATTTTTTCTGCCACTAAGTAGAGTGGTCAAGTGGTTTATGGACTACGTGTTGGATCTGTGGTTATAGATTCTAATGCTGGGTGGTTATCTGTGTTTCAATTTCGGTATTCATTTGCCAGCCTAATATATTTAGCTTTCATTTGAAACTTCAGTAATAACTGACGTTTTAAGTTTAAGAACTATAGTATGTGAGAGCTTTACACTATAGTAACTTTTTGCTTTTAACTATAACCACTGAAGGCTTTACACTGCTTACAGTTATAACTGATGGATTGAAACTAAAGTTCCCAACACCCAATTTAAGAATGTCCTTTCTGTTAGACTTGTATGCCATAAGGAGTAAAAATGCAATATGTTTTTGAAGACATTTTTATCAATAAAGAATTTATTTATTATTTATATATAAAATTTTGTCATCTTTACATTCATATTTGTTGAATGTATATTAATCAAACAAAAGCCTGAGACTGTCGTTCTAAACCTTTAAGAATTGGGCATATGATGGACTAATTATGTAGAAGATACGATTCTTAAAGTGACGGTCTAAATCATAAGATCTGCAATTGAAGGAATAAAGTTGGACGCTTTATTCATGTAAAGATTGTTATATTGTCTATATCCCTATTGGAAGATAGTTTGTATTGGCCATCAGAGGTAGACTCTACAAATAAAAATATTAGCACATTGTCATAGATGATGATGTACTAGATCAAGACATAGAGTGAATTGATTTAGAATGATAATTCTATTTTGGAAAATCGATTCACTTTAGATAATTATTTGTATTGTATCTTAATCCTGAGATGAATAATGGACCCGTTGTTTTGACTTGTGTCTTTTGATATACCAAAGGGTGACACCCATATTTTAATAGTGATACGCATGCTGGTACATTGGAGGCATGACTCTTGATAGCGTAGACCTGTTATTCATAGATATGGAATCCATAGCTCCTCTTTAGGAGTAGTGATATCTTCTTATATGTATTATCCTATAATTGAAAAACTGAAGCGCTCAACCATTTGGATACATAGGTGTAACCGAATGGTATACTGTCTTTTGATGGTAAGTTTTCCGATGGTGAGATAATAGAACGTAAGATGAAAATAAGCGGAAAGGTAAGACAGAACTTATCCTTAAGCTGATTATGGATACCCCTATGGGGATACGATACATTATGATATGTCATGGAGACTTAGCTATACGGGCTTCATAATTTTATATAGTTTGAGAGTGCAGCTCCAAGCTTTTAGTTGAGTACCGTTGGAGTTGATAATTATGAAATATATATTTAGGATATTGGGTTTCATAATTATTGGGAGCTTGAACTATATAGGTCCATTTGGTCCCCTTTGCTAGCGCACAAAAATCCTGTAACGATACGACATATTTTTTCAATAATTGGTGACTTATGTCAGTTTTATCAAATTGGCTGAAATTCAAAAGAATCAAATAATTCATATCTGTTTCTCAGTTGAATTAATTTTGTGACAAAATTAATTCAAGATAAACTTGTTGAATTATTGGGATCGGATAATTCTTGTCTATTTATCAATTGATTTAATTTTGAATAAATTAAATTAAGATAGACTTGTAGAATTATTAAGAATTTATTTATTTTAGTAGAGATTATCTAGATAAAGTTGTTTTAATTAGATAACTTTTCTATTGGGTTATTTGAATTAAAACTAAGACTTTGTCCTATAGAATCCTAGGTGAAAAATAAAAGATTCGCTGAGATTTTTATCGCAGGTTTGGCCTGTCCATGGGGCAAGTTTGGCCTGCCGGTTAGACAGATCCGCATGTCAACCACGCGATAAAAAGATCACGCGTTTTAGGGTGAATTTCATCAGATATTGATCTGAATTTGATTCTGATTCAAATTTTTGATGCCTTATCTGATAAGGACTGACTCTTAAGCTCAACCTCTATAAAAGGGGAGTGAGTTTCATTATTATTTAGTGCAATTGATAGATTAAGAGTGAAACTCTGCTAGTGAGATTATAAAAACTCCCTGAGAGCTATTGTTTACAAATCACAAACACTAGTTTTGGGTTCTCTCAATTGGTTGGAAGGAGAGTCACTGTAACGCCCCTATATGGGGGTTAACAGTTTTTAATGAGATAAAATAAAAATAAATAATAAAAGTAAAACCTTAAAAATTAAAATTTACCCGGGACTTAAATGAAAACTCTCAACTCAAAAATAAAAATATAAACGACAAATAAACCACAGTTTTAATGTAGCACCTTAAATTTAATAATATAAACTGTTGTCATCATCATTTTAACCCTCAACACATTATAATTACAGTCACAGAAAGTAACAATTGATGCTTACATTATCATGAAGAACATTCTTTACAATTGAGCAGTCCCAATGTAATATAGTTACATCGCTTCCTCAACTATATTTCTCGTAGCCACCTCACACTTAGTGAGTCCTGAAAAGATATAAACATAAGGGAATGAGCGACACTATGCTCAGTAGAGAAAGCCATTACCCACCTTTAGGTTTTTATCATTACCACATTAAAATCTGCATGGTTAGTAAGTCACATCATATTTCAGATTATGAGGTTTATTATGATCACATCTTATGGATACCGTAGTTAATCATTACCAAGTGTCATAATTACACATTTATACAAATATTACCAATCATCATTGTTCCTAGGTATCCATGTTAAATTGAGTATCACTCAACTCATCGAAACCCAAATGGGCGCACTTGATCACCCTATAAACATTCCAAGGGTGTTCCGGTGAGGGGACATCAAGCCCCGAGTCCTCACCAAATCAATTCCTGTACAGTGTGTTCTGGGACTTTCAACCCAAGGAAGCGTCATCGCCTTCCCCCTATTTTACCTTTTAGGGTATTCATGCCCAAGGACGTAACCGTCGCCCTCTTCATGTCTCACAATTTCTCTATATTGAATCATTATCAATAGAGTTAGTTTTCCTAACCATGCTTCTCAATTTATAACATGTGTCAATTCATTATGTTCCTCGCCGTACAATACAAGACGAGTCCATGTCATAGTTTCATATGTGATACACATATAATATCAGTTCAACATAGATATATATATATTACAGCAAAACAATCAATTTTAATTCTATAAAAACCTCACAAAAGATGAGTAATAGAATCCCTACCTTTTAAGCTTATCAACAGTCTCTTAATCCTGGAATCAATTAACGTTAGCTCCATACTCCCTTGATCCTAAGGCGTGCATAAGGACAATTAAAACTAAAGCACAACATACAACTACATTCATAAATAAATCATGTGTAAACCTATCTTACTAGTATGCCATTAAAGCTTTTATATAAATCTCTTTTGAATACCACAGTAAACAATTTTTGTCTTAACACAATATAAAATGTGAACAAGTAATCTATATGTTTTAGTCCCTAATAAGATTCATCAATCACTTAGGATAATATTGGAAAGGTTGCAAGACATTAAAGAATTAGGTGGTGAGCAAAGATGGGTTCTTGGTTCAGGTTAGCAGCTGGTATACCATAACAAACTGGCAGATTTACTAGTTTCCAATACAAAAATTGAATAATTCTTAGAAAATAAAATACAACTCCGATTTAGGTTTATGATAGCTCGTTAGAAAGCCTAGGATGCTACTTTTCAAATATGCAAACCAATTCATAAAATTCATTTTAATTTAATCTTAGAATTTCAAGAAATAACCACTGCCCATAGGGGTATTACAAAGTTTAACAATATAAATTTTCTGTCTAGGGCATATACACTTAGACTTCATACATATGCTCCAAAATAGCAACAAACATATACTTAGGTTTAAGAACGCAAATTTGAATAATCCTTTAGTATAAAAGAAAATTTATAAATGAAAGACTAAATTTGTTCATAAGATTCTAACCTCGGATTATGGTTAGTTGGAAGCTTGAAATGGCTTCAAAACAGGTTCCTTTACTTCGGTATGACTGAAATTCTTGCTCAAATGGAGGTGATGGTGGCTGATTTTTATGGCTGCCTTGAAGAAGTTCTCTAAGTATTTTGCTTCAGCAAAGAAATGAGAAGAAGAGTGTGGGAACCGTGGAAGAGAAAGGAAGAAAAGATGAAGTCTTTGAAGAGAAGTGATAGAAACAATTATAGAGGAGACATGTTGAAGCATGTCACGGAGGAAATAAAGAAAATGAGGGTCAAGAGTAGTTGGAAAAGATATCCTTATGTCTCATCTAAAGACTTTAACACATATAATGCCAATATGACATTTTTGAGATTTATTAGAAATTCTAAGGCTTTTTAGTAATCATACTAAATAAATATAGGAGAATTTTAGAAAATTTAAAAATAGATAAAAATAAATATTATAAAATAAATTTAAATGAAGCAATTTTTTTTATACATTAAAAATTAATTTAATTACCTCAATACCCGTTAGGAGAATAACGGGTGTCACAGCTCTACCCCCCTTAAAGAAATTTCGTCCTCGAAATTTCAATTCTAGCAATACTAGTAAAAATTATGATTCCACTATGATTCCAATTCTGAGTCTAAACCGTTAATGTTGTTTGTCCTCCAAATTTAAGTTATCGTATTTCCACTTATTTACTTGCATAATAAATCTTACTCCTAAATCCCTCAATAAGAGTATTTCTGACAAGTTTCAACTTATAACACCGTATAATAGTCTAAGAATCTAATCAGGCATACATATTGACCATATCATGATTCCGGTCCTTCATTGTCCATGGACTGTGATTTACAATCACATTTAAGGAGATTGCCAGAGAAATTTTATATACTTCATCTTTAGGTTCCTTTTCCTTTTTGAGTAAGGAAAAGTCAAATATATTTGATTTCATACCTCAACTAATAAACTAAAACATAATCATAAAACATATATCACAAACACTTATATTCAAAACCATACATTAAACTTATTCATAGAGATATTAAACGGAATCTCAGAGTTGCAGACAAACCCGACATATTTTTCATTAAACAGCTATCCTCATGACACAAACATTCAACCCAAATAATATACTCATATTTCATATGGAATATCCCCATAACTGACTCTGGTACTTCCACATAATATTAACAGAATATTACACATTACAAACATAATACGGATACGTTTCGAGAGTACAAGGCACTCCGTATACCAGCTATCCATATCATGCATGCTTATAGAATACAAAAACATCGATAAACAAAAGATCGGACCTTAAGAAGGATGCGTTTCGAGAGCATCAAGTACTCCGTATCCAACCATCCCGGCATTAGGCTCAATGAATCTAAAAGATTTAACAACGACGTACCACAAGAAACACAGAATACAAGGTAAACGGTTATTCGTAACACACGAAATACGGACACACATGCCTACATGCCAAAGATAAAACAAAAAGATTACAGATGGAGATTCAAATCAATTGGCCGCTCCCGGCTTTCCCTTTCCCATTCAAGCTTGGATGTTGCAGTGTCGGATTCTGGATGTATAATTTGCATTTTATCTATCAATTCCTCAGCTGTTGAAGCAGTAACAAAGATTTGTCTCTCCGATTCTGTAGTGATGTTTTCTTCCACAGCGTAATCTAGAAATTTCAAAAGACCGTCATAAAAACCCTTTACGTTCAGCAGTCCCAAAGGTTTGGAATAAAAGCCCAACAATTGCCCACAAGCAACTATAAATATTTCCTCAAGAGTACCTAGACCACCAGGTAATGCTATAAAAGCATCAGAATTATAGATTATGTCTTTAAAATTTTTAGGGATACTCCTGACTCCTTCTCCCTTACCTATGGCTTCCTTACAAAGGTTTCCTTCAACTGGAATATGAGGCCAAATTCTTACATCAGTAGCGTCGCTAGACCTAGCTGCTAGTGCCATATTTACCATCATTTTTATACTACCACCCCCATAGATTATGTTAATCTTCTTGTGTGCTAGGACTTGCCCTAAGTGATTTGCAGCTTCTAAATAAGCTTTATCTTTTCCAAGGCTGGAACCACAAAAGACACAGACATTCTTTATTTTCTTCGTGGACTGGGAGGTAGACATATTTGGTTTATAGAAGTGGTTGCTTAATGTCTGCTCCACTTAGACTTCGGGTTCCACATGAGATTTTAAAGATGAGAAATATACAAAAAGGGCTAAAGAGATAGACGAGTAGGTAATGAAAAGGTAATCCAAAGATTTAAACAAAATCTTGTGCGGATAAGAAAGTAAGATAAGGTGATTGATAGTTTACAGAAAATCTGATTCACTTTTTGAAAAAGATTAGACTCTAATTGTATAACTTTTGACAATTGAGAACAATTTGACAAAAGACCCTCTTGACACAACTGTAGACTTTTTGACAAATATACACCAAGTCTAGAAATTTAATATAAACGACAAATACTGTAGAACTTTTGAAATTTGAGACACAAATCTTGAAATATCTGGATAAGCTTTTCAAAATTCAAACATATTACTGTATCGTATGTAACGTGTCTGATAAGATAATATATTTTATTATATATATATATTTAAGAAAATCATAAATTAAATAAGATATTAACACTTACTGTATCAATCTAATAATCACAATTATTTCAAACACAAAAGCAAATATTCTGAGTAAAAGAAAAACACAAACTGTTGAACATCAGCTAAAACTGCTTCAAATAAGTAAAGACTGAATAACCTTTATAGAACGATGACTTATTCCCCATCCAGTTTTCTTATGGCTTGACAAACAGGATCTAGAAATACCATATTCCTGAGGCGTTGTCTTTCTGTATAAAATTTAGGCCAGAGTTTAAAAATAGCTCCTTGAACATATCCACTAGGGTGACCGTGGAGAGGAGGATGGATACTATCCAAGTTCTCCTTTGAAAGTCCATTCCTACAAAACCTTATTTTATCCTCTCTATTCGTAGACATATAACCAGGTGAAGTACATTTACCGTTACAATTTTGTCTTCCACATTTGTTACAAGCGACCACGATGGCACGAGCTCTTCTTTTCATTGCACAACGACTGGTACCTGTTCCTGGTAAACCGACATCTTGACTAAAGTCACTCGGACGGATTTTTCCCTCTATCAACATTCTCACATCACAAGGGATACCAAAACGCATAAGAATCCACAACCGAGTAATTCTAGCCTTGTATTTCTTTCTGAGAATCTTTTGGGAGAGTGATGGGAAATACTTTCTCAGGTGTTGGTACTTTGGGTCCATGATGAGATGAAAGAAGAGTAAATAGAAAGGAAAAATTAAGATAGTAAATTGCAGAATCCTAGAATTCCTTCTTCTTTTGGAGGAAAAGAAGAATTTTTAATGAGAAAGAAGAGGATTTGCGATTTAAAGAGAAAATAACAAATTAAGAGAGAAAAAGTGAACTCGGAGAAATAAGCTTCTATGCACAGTAAACGTATATGTAAACAATGATTAAACCACTGTATATGACACGTATAGAAATCACGTGAGAGAGACAGTGTGAATCAAACTGATTTAAGATTTGAACTAGGCCCAAATGTTCTTAGTTGAAAATGGTCAGGTTGTTTCGGCCTTAACACATTTAGAACGAGTTAAATAACAAACATAAAATTGAAAACCAATTCGTATGAATCTTAAACCCAATTCAAAGCCCACTATAGATAAAGTTAACTATAAACAACAAATCTAATTTAACGACAACAAGGATCTTCCTGAATGATATTTAAAATCATTTCATAACAACACAATCTTCTAGCAACTCAAATAATTTTGTTTTAATCAAAACCTTATTGAACAATGCATACACCCATATGTTATTCCTAATACTCAACATCTATCAATGGATTCATCATCATTACTACCAAGGGTTTAGAATGTGACTAACCTTGAAATCAATACGATTTACGTCTTTCAACGTAGACCATATCAACGAACAAAGACACTTGATGTTACTACTTAAGAACATCTACAATCCCCACAATTCTACTTATACAATATATAATTTCCTCATATAACAAAACCTTAGGTAACCAAAAGATTCACATCTAAACATCTAAAACTTAAACATTTTATCGTAATTATCCAAAATTATTATAAGTGCCTTAAGTATTATGATTTACTTAAGGAAACTCATATTGATCATTTTTCTATTGCATCTATATATAAAGATTCACTGATACACTTAAATACAATGTACGTAACAAAATATTCCAATTTTGAGATTCATGCATTCTAGACTTTACACAGTCTCAACAGACCAAAAGTCTAACATTTATCTCTCTCAAGATTCAATACCATGATTCCCAACTTATATCATATTCCTCAAATAAATAGAACTTTTAAGAAAAGTTATTGACACTTATGTGCTCCATCGAATCCACACATAATCATTACTTAGGTTTGAATCAATTACGAAAAATTTGGCATATCTATGTCAAACTTTAAAATCAATAAATCAAGCCTTATATTTCTTATTGTTTTTCACGAGACAAAAGGCTATTAAATCCTCGTATCTACACGAATTTCTCATCGTTTATACGAATTATATATGCTTATAGATCCAAATATTATACGAATCTCTCATAAGCATTCTACTTATAAACTCATTCCATATAATTATCATTCCCTCATAACTATTAATACTTTCCTTCTATATAATTATTGTACTCATATAACTATTCATATTTTCATTCTATGGCCTTTCCATGTTACATCCTTCTAGACTGTATAAATCAATGTGAAGGTTCATTTTGATGATGACAATGAAAATTCAGCTTCAAAACCATCTCAAAAATATATTTTTTTAAAGTGGTGCTACACTCCCTAGGTTAACCGAACCTAGGCTCTGATACCAAAAATTCTGTAACGCCCCTATATGGGGGTTAACAGTTTTTAATGAGATAAAATAAAAATAAATAATAAAAGTAAAACCTTAAAAATTAAAATTTACCCGGGACTTAAATGAAAACTCTCAACTCAAAAATAAAAATATAAACGACAAATAAACCACAGTTTTAATGTAGCACCTTAAATTTAATAATATAAACTGTTGTCATCATCATTTTAACCCTCAACACATTATAATTACAGTCACAGAAAGTAACAATTGATGCTTACATTATCATGAAGAACATTCTTTACAATTGAGCAGTCCCAATGTAATATAGTTACATCGCTTCCTCAACTATATTTCTCGTAGCCACCTCACACTTAGTGAGTCCTGAAAAGATATAAACATAAGGGAATGAGCGACACTATGCTCAGTAGAGAAAGCCATTACCCACCTTTAGGTTTTTATCATTACCACATTAAAATCTGCATGGTTAGTAAGTCACATCATATTTCAGATTATGAGGTTTATTATGATCACATCTTATGGATACCGTAGTTAATCATTACCAAGTGTCATAATTACACATTTATACAAATATTACCAATCATCATTGTTCCTAGGTATCCATGTTAAATTGAGTATCACTCAACTCATCGAAACCCAAATGGGCGCACTTGATCACCCTATAAACATTCCAAGGGTGTTCCGGTGAGGGGACATCAAGCCCCGAGTCCTCACCAAATCAATTCCTGTACAGTGTGTTCTGGGACTTTCAACCCAAGGAAGCGTCATCGCCTTCCCCCTATTTTACCTTTTAGGGTATTCATGCCCAAGGACGTAACCGTCGCCCTCTTCATGTCTCACAATTTCTCTATATTGAATCATTATCAATAGAGTTAGTTTTCCTAACCATGCTTCTCAATTTATAACATGTGTCAATTCATTATGTTCCTCGCCGTACAATACAAGACGAGTCCATGTCATAGTTTCATATGTGATACACATATAATATCAGTTCAACATAGATATATATATATTACAGCAAAACAATCAATTTTAATTCTATAAAAACCTCACAAAAGATGAGTAATAGAATCCCTACCTTTTAAGCTTATCAACAGTCTCTTAATCCTGGAATCAATTAACGTTAGCTCCATACTCCCTTGATCCTAAGGCGTGCATAAGGACAATTAAAACTAAAGCACAACATACAACTACATTCATAAATAAATCATGTGTAAACCTATCTTACTAGTATGCCATTAAAGCTTTTATATAAATCTCTTTTGAATACCACAGTAAACAATTTTTGTCTTAACACAATATAAAATGTGAACAAGTAATCTATATGTTTTAGTCCCTAATAAGATTCATCAATCACTTAGGATAATATTGGAAAGGTTGCAAGACATTAAAGAATTAGGTGGTGAGCAAAGATGGGTTCTTGGTTCAGGTTAGCAGCTGGTATACCATAACAAACTGGCAGATTTACTAGTTTCCAATACAAAAATTGAATAATTCTTAGAAAATAAAATACAACTCCGATTTAGGTTTATGATAGCTCGTTAGAAAGCCTAGGATGCTACTTTTCAAATATGCAAACCAATTCATAAAATTCATTTTAATTTAATCTTAGAATTTCAAGAAATAACCACTGCCCATAGGGGTATTACAAAGTTTAACAATATAAATTTTCTGTCTAGGGCATATACACTTAGACTTCATACATATGCTCCAAAATAGCAACAAACATATACTTAGGTTTAAGAACGCAAATTTGAATAATCCTTTAGTATAAAAGAAAATTTATAAATGAAAGACTAAATTTGTTCATAAGATTCTAACCTCGGATTATGGTTAGTTGGAAGCTTGAAATGGCTTCAAAACAGGTTCCTTTACTTCGGTATGACTGAAATTCTTGCTCAAATGGAGGTGATGGTGGCTGATTTTTATGGCTGCCTTGAAGAAGTTCTCTAAGTATTTTGCTTCAGCAAAGAAATGAGAAGAAGAGTGTGGGAACCGTGGAAGAGAAAGGAAGAAAAGATGAAGTCTTTGAAGAGAAGTGATAGAAACAATTATAGAGGAGACATGTTGAAGCATGTCACGGAGGAAATAAAGAAAATGAGGGTCAAGAGTAGTTGGAAAAGATATCCTTATGTCTCATCTAAAGACTTTAACACATATAATGCCAATATGACATTTTTGAGATTTATTAGAAATTCTAAGGCTTTTTAGTAATCATACTAAATAAATATAGGAGAATTTTAGAAAATTTAAAAATAGATAAAAATAAATATTATAAAATAAATTTAAATGAAGCAATTTTTTTTATACATTAAAAATTAATTTAATTACCTCAATACCCGTTAGGAGAATAACGGGTGTCACAGTCACCTAGTGGAAGAGCTATACATGTGAGCCCACACTCACTCCGATTGTGGATAGAGAATAACAAAGGAGGCTAGTTGGTTGAGGTCCTTCTAGAACGTTACTTCTCTTCACTAATTGAGGAAGCTTTTCGGCATTTAGAAGGTTAGTAAGATCTGGTTAATTTATGCATAAAGCATGTTAAACTTGTGTTTTGAAAATCACTCTGATATAACAAATTTTAAAATTCTGTTGCGTACTATTTTTTCAACAATTGGTATTAGAGCCATGGTTTTTCACATAAATTTACGAGTTTGTAATCATGCTATATGTATAAATATGTGATCTTGATTTCTCCTATGCTTGAATTTAATTTTTAGAGAGTTGGCACTCTAGGGTTTCTATATATTTATATGTTGTCATGGATTATACGATGAATGTTTATTAATTAATTATAGTTGATTAAATTATTATTAATTAATTAATTAATTAATTAATATATGTCGGTTATGGTTACTTAGAGGTTAGAATGTGTATTTAGGTTTTTCATGTAATCAGATGGTAGACTATCATCTTCATCTAGGAATTATTATTTAATTTTAAATTTGTAAGAATTTTGTAATTAAATAATCATTCGTAGAAGACAGATTTAGAAGGCGGATCTAGAAGATAGATGATGACGCTCCCAAGTATTTTCTGAGTCTCTAATTTTATGTTTTTAAATTGTTGAAAATAAAATTGATAAATTGCATTATAAACTATGTTTTCTTAAAAGGGTAGTTTCTGCTTGGTCGGCAGGCCGATGATCGCAGATTGGTAGGCTGCATGTGAGCTTTTAGCAGGCTGTCAAAGGGGTAGAAATTAAGGGGCTCTGGCGATAGGCCGAACTTCTGGTTCGATAGGTCGATTACTCATGAACCGACAGGCCGATCTGTGAAGATCGACAGGATTGTGGGTCATGACTAGCAGGTCGATCTAGTTGGCCAATCATACAGATCGGCTTGTCGGCATAGAGTTGAAAATTTTTCCAAAAAAGGTGTAGTTTTTCAACGCAGTTTTGATTTTATTTTTGAGACAATTCTAAGAAACATTAAAATCTAGATATGACCAGAAATATAGAGTATTCGATTCATATGGGATTAAATACTTGAAGATGGACATTACATGAAGAAGGATACAACTTGAGGATTCAAGGATGAAAAATTGATAAAATCTTTTGATTATTCTCTTGTAATCTTTATTTTTTATTCTCTAGGGTGAAACCATAATATTACGGTTATTTATTATTATTTTGCTTGTAGCTTTGCTTGATTGCTTTGCTTGTCTGCATTATAATATGATTTGCCATGTATGTTGATAACATGTCATATAAAATAGGGAGTGCCGCTCATATTAAAATTGTTCACGCATGTTTTTTAAAATAAAACCTTGATTTCAAATAATTGAGTATAAGAAGGTTTTCGACGAGAGGACCTAAGGCCTCCATCGTTGGTCCATAGGCAGCACATGATGGTTCCGACCCTTAGGAAGGGACTTCATCATGTACAGGGTTGGATCTCTGAGAGGATAATGTATTTTAGCATGATTTATGATAAAATACCCCTAGGTGGTGATTATATATCATGGATGAAATATTAAAATGATGGTTATACACTCATTTAAATTTTATTATCAACCTCTCCTAGGAGCTCTGTTAATTAAATTAATAGCCAAAAAAATGATTATTAATATATTCTGGATCATACGGGTCCTAGATGGCATATATTAATTAGGAGAAGATCTATGTTCCTGATTAAATTTGGCATGACTCCCCTAGGAGCTTGTTGAATTCTAAGTTGGGAATTATTGTTGCAAGGTTGTGATATTTTCAAGGTTTTGACACATAAATGCATTTGTATGTTTTTACATGATTGTGTTATCTTACTAAATTATTACGCTATGTTTGCCTATGTTTGGTATATGATTCTTTATTGTAGATTAAAAATGTCTAAAAATGTTTTATCTTTGACACTTGACAAAAACCAACTAACTGGAGAGAATTATAATGATTGGCAATGAAACCTGGGCATCGTCCTGCCCTTTGAGAAACTAAAATTCGTGTTGACAACCCTGCATGCTCCCGAGCCTATGGGAGACTCTACCAATGATCAATTCCAAGCATATGATCATTGAAAAGATGCAAACAATTAGGCTCGTTGCTACGTTATGGCTAGCGTGAACAACATGCTGTAGGCTCAATATAAGGGTTATGAGACTGTTAAGCAGATCTTGGATAATTTGGAAGACATGTTTGGAGGCCAAGCGCTAACAAAGCACTAGGGATGTTTCAAAAACTCTTAAACTATAAGCAGAGACCGGGGACATCTATAAAGGAGCACATGATGTTGGTCATGAGTTACCTCGCTGAGACACAAACCAATGGAGCCGACATTGATGCTGAAACTCATATGACTATGGTCTTTGAGACTCTGCAAAGGAATTTATTCTGTTTAGAGCTACATTTAATTTGAGTAATAGGGAAGATATGACCTTAATAGAGTTGATGAAACAGTTACAAGAGTTCGAATTGTTGATAAGGGAATCTTCTACAGGTGGCAAGGCCAATTTGGCGGTTGCTTCTGGTTCCAATCCCAACCCTAAGAATGGAAAGAAGCAACGGGCCAAGAATGGAAAGTCTTCTATTCCTGCTAACACCGAGAGCAAGAAGAAGAAGAACCCAAAGAAGCTTAAGTGCTTCTTCTGCGTGAAGGTCAGGCACATAAAGAAGAATTATAAGGACTTCCTTTCCCGAGGAGGTAGGTGTGATCTTCTATATTTAGAAACTTGTTTGGTTGAGGAATACAGTGACATTTGGGTCATAGATTCTGATGCAACTAATCATGTTTGTGTTTCTCTGTAAGGGCTTAAAGAACGAGAAGTCTGCTTCGTGAAGACTTCATGCTTCAGATGGGTGATAGATCCTTGGTCTTAGTGAAAGCAGTAGGAGACGTCTATTTTTATTTTGATAATTATAGGAATTTAATTTTGCGAGATTATTTTTAAGTTCTTAAATTTAAAAGGAATTTAATTTCTGTAGCTTGTTTATTTAAAGACTCCTATTTGGTTTCTTTTAATAATAAAGTGGTGATTTGTAAAAACAAATCTTTTATCTGTTCTGGATGGATGCAAAATATCTATATTTTATCAAACCTAAAATGGACTTACTGCTTAATGCAGAGATAAATGATAATAACTCTAAAAGACTTAAAACTTCTCACTCTAATAAGACTTATCTTTGGCATTTGCGCCCTGGTCATATTAACCTGAATAGGATTCAATGGTCATATTAACCTGAATAGGATTCAAAGGTTGGTAAGGGATTGACCTTTAAGTCACTTAAAGGTGAAATCTATGCCTCAATGTAAATCTTGTTTGGAGGGTAAAATGACCAAAAGACCATTCAGGTCTAAGAGCAATAGGGCCAAAGGGGTTCTAGAACTTGTGTATAGTGATGTTTGCAGACTGATGAACATCCAGCACGAGGAGGGCATGAATACTTTGTCACTTTTATTGACGATTACTTAAGGTATGGGTATGTGTACCTAATGCACCACAAGAGCAAAACTTATGACAAGTTTATGGAGTTTCAAGCTGAAGTGGAAAAGTAATTGGGTAGATCCATAAAGGCACTTCGATCTGTTCGAGGTGGTGAGTACCTTTTTATTGACGATTACTTAAGGTATGGGTATGTGTACCTAATGCACCACAAGAGCAAAACTTATGACAAGTTTATGGAGTTTCAAGCTGAAGTGGAACAGTAATTGGGTAGATCCATAAAGGCACTTCGATCTGTTCGAGGTGGTGAGTACCTTTTTGATGAGTTCTTAGGACACTTATTAGAGAATGTGATTTTATCCCATTTGACAGCGCCGGGCACTCCACAGCATAGTGGCATAGCAGAGAGAAGAAATATGACTTTATTGGATATGGTTAGGTCCATGATGAGTTATTCATCATTGCCTTTATCCTTTTGGGGATATGCACTGCAAACCGCATGTTATCTTTTGAACAACGTGTATTCAAAATTGGTCCCTAAAACTCCTCACGAGTTATGGATGGGTAGGAAGACATCCTTAAACCATATTTGCATATGGAGATGTCCGGCTCATGTCTTGTTTAAGGATGTGAATAAGTTGAAAGCACATTCAGAAGTTTACGTGTTTGTAGGATATCTAAAAGGGACTAAAGGGTGTTATTTCTATAACCCAAAGGAAAATAAATTTGTGGTTTCAACTAATACAACTTTCCTTGAGGAGAGTTACATGGCCAACTTTAAGCTTTGAAGCAAAGTGGTGCTTGAGGAGTTAAGGAGTGATCCAATCACTCTGGAGGTTCTGAATGAAACCGTTCCGATCAGCGTAGAAAGACCAAACGAACTCAAACAACAACCTAAGGGGCTTTGACGTAGTGGGAGGATCAGGCATCAACCCGAGAGGTATATGTTCAAATGTGAGACCTTTTTGGCTAAACCAAATAAACATGACAGGGATCCTTATACTTACCTTAAAGCTATAAAGAATATTGATTCGAAACTCTGGATAGAGGCTATGACCATGGAGATGAAGTCTATAGAGACTAATCAGGTCTAGGAGCTTGTGGATCTTCCTGAAGGGGTAAAACCTATAGGCTGTAAGTGGATCTTCAAGAGGAAAAGAGGAGTGGATAGAAAGGTAGAAACTTTTAAGACTAGACTGATAGTTAAAGGTTACACTCAAAAGGAAGGAATCGATTATGATAAAACCTTTTCGCCTGTAGCCATGCTTAAGTCTATTCGGATTCTCTTGTCCATAGCTACCGCTCTCGACTACGAGATTTTACAGACAGATGTCAAGACGGCTTTTCTTAATGGCTATCTTGATGAGTCCATTTATATGAAACAACCAGATGGGTTCAAGGTTAAGGGTCAAGAGAGTAAGGTTTGTAAGCTACTAAAGTCAATTTATAGACTTAAGCATGCTTCCTGTTCTTGGAACATAAAATGTAATCAAGTGATCAAGACTTATGGGTTCTCACAAAATGTGAATGAACCATGTGTGCATAAATATATTAAGGATGGAAAGGTGGTTTTTTTACTACTCTATGTAAATGACATTCTGCTAATTGGCAATGACGTTGGGGCATTGTCATCGGTCAAATTATGATTGACTGAACAATTTAACATGAAAGACTTAGGTGAGGCTAATTTTGTTCTCGATATCCAGATCTTTCGAGATAGAAAGAACAAAATGATAGCTTTGTCCCAGGTCTGCTACATAGATAAGATTCTTAAGAGGTTTACAATGCAGGATTCTAAGAAAGGTGGACAACCATCTAGGTCTAGAATTACTCTTTCTAAGAAAGACTCTCCAAAGTCTAACGAAAAAAGAGAATACATGAAGAAGGTGCCTTATGCTTCGGCAGTGGGTAGTCTCATGTATGTCATGCTTTGCACACGATTGGATATTTGTTATGCGGTCGGGATTGTAAGTTGATTTCAGGTGGATCCGGGATCGAACCACTTGGTTGCGGTTAAGCATATTTTCAAGTACCTGAGAATGACTTGAGGGTATATGCTTGTGTATTCGAGTGAGGATTTGACTCTTCTAGGATACACTGACTTAGATTTTCAATCATGTTTGGATTTTAGGAGATCGACTTTAGGTTTTGTGTTTACTCTAGGTTGCGGTGCCATCCGTTGGAGAAGTGTGAAGCAAGATTGCACTTCGGATTCAATAATGGAAGCCAAGTATGTGGCAGCTAGTGATGTTTCAAAAGAAGCAGTGTGGCTTCGTAAGTTCCTTGGGGATCTTGAGGTAGTTCCTAGTATGGATAAGGCAGTATCACTATACTATGATAACAGTGCGGTGGTAGCTAATGCTAAGGAACCAAGATTTCATAAGAAGAGTAAGCATATTGATCAGAAGTATCATGTGATAAAGGACTTCGTCGATGACGGGCATGTCACGGTGTGCAAAATCGCATCAGAGGATAGTTTAGCTGATCCATTTGTGAAGACACTTACTAGGAGAGTCTTCGAGAGGCATGTGGAAGCTATGACGATGCGAGATTTGTCATATTTACTCACTTAGTGCAAGTGGGAGATTATTAGACGTGTATGCCCTAAGGAGTAAAAATGTAATATGTTTTTGGAGACACTTTATCAATAAAGAATTTATTTATTATTTATATACTAAATCTTGTCCTCTTTACATTCATATTTGTTAAATGTATGTTAAGCAAATAAAAGTCTAAGACTGTCGTTCTAAACCTTTAAGAATTAGGCATATGATGGACAGATTATACAGAAGACAAGATTCTTAAAGTGACGGTCTAAATCATAAGATCCACAATCGAGGGAATAAAGTTAGACACTCTATTCATGTACAGATTGTTATGTTGTCTATATCCCTATTGGAAGATAGTTTGTCTTGGCCATCGGAGGTAGACTCCGCAAACAGAAACATTGGCATATTGTCATATGTGACGATGTGTTGGATCGGGACATAAAGTGAATTGATTTGGATTAATAATTATGTCTCGACAAATCGATTCACTTTAGACAATCATTTGTATTGTATCTTAATCCTGAGATGAATAGTAGGCTCATTGTCTTGACTTGTGTCTTTTGATGTACCAAAAAATGACACCCATATTTTAATAGTGGTACGCATGCCGGTACATTGGAGGCATGATTCTTTATAGCGTAGACTTGTTATTCATAGACATGAAATCCATAGCTCCTCTTTAGGAGTATTGATATCCTCTTATATGTGTTATCCTATAATTAAAAAACTAGAGCACTCAACTATTTGAATACATAGGTACAACCGAATGGTATACTATCTTTAGATGGTAAGTTTTTCGATGGTGAGATAATGGCACATAAGATAAAAATAATCGGGAAGGTAAGACAGAATTTGTCTTTAAGTTGATTATGGATAATCCTATAGGGATACGATACATTATGATATGTCATGGAGACTTAGCTATGCAGGCTTCGTAATTTTATATAGTTCAAAAGTGCAGTTTCAAGCTTTTAGTGGAGTAGCATTGAAGTTGATAATTATGAAATGTATATATGAGATATTGGGTTTCATAATTATCGGGAGCTTGAACTATATATGTAACGACCCACTCTACATGGCCATTACTTAACTTAAACATATCCATGAACTTAAATATACTTACGAATAAAGTACAAAAATTTGCAGAATATTTTTTTTTAAAAATGGATTCTTGTTGTTGAATCCTTAAACATAATGCCTTAGAGGAAATAATAATTGATTCCCCAAAACTTAGTAACAAATGAATTCTTGGTAATAAAGAATTATCAACATAGAACCTTGAACAATATAACAATCATTATGTTTTAACATAATCATAATTTCTAAAAGCTCATGATCTTTCACATAACTCATAACGTTAATTTGTTGAAACATAACCATAGAAATTTTCTTGAGCTTTTCTTTTTAAATATAAGAATGATTATTTAGCAAGTATTACTTTAAAGATATTTCTCAATTTAAATAAAACTATTTTCAAGATAATTTTAATTAAATATTAAAATAAAAATCCCATTTAAATGCTCTCTAAAACTTTCTTAGCAATTATTATATATTTTTGCTTATAATTTTAACGTCTTAAAAATATCATATTATTTTCTTAAAGTAAACATTTTTAACTAAACAAAACATAATTTCTTATAACCTAACTTTTAAGTTTAAGATACTAATTTCTTAAAGCTTTTCTTTTAAACTTTCATAATGATTTCATAAAACATATTCATAAAATTCATTTCTTAACTTAGTGTAAAACTTCAATAATCCTTTGTAATTCTAAATGAACTTATAATTTTCTTTCGTACAAATTTTGTGCATTTGTTGCATTATCTATTGTATCATTTTTAAACTTTAAAATCCTCTAGACCAAGGTTGCGTAATGACAAGCTCGGTTTTTAAAATATAATTACGTAAATTATTTACTTATTCATATGTACATAATTTTCGTAAAGTGTAAGCATATGAAATTTTGTAAAATAAAACATGCAAAAATTTGTAAAATAATAATGCAAAAATATTACATTGCGTGAGCGATATCCATTCCCATCTTCACCATTCGTCCGCCACTCACCACTGCCCATCAAGTGCCGCTGACAGGTTTTTCTACCTACAACATGAACATACTTAAATGAGCTTTCGCTCAGCAAGTAGGAAATTAGTCTCGCAAAACATGATTAAAAATCATTTTTAATAAAAATATGCATGAGCATTTTGTGCTTGATTATCAACTTGATTTATGCTTAATTATGTTAGCTATAACTTATCTTCTTACTTTGGGCCCAAGTGATCGTACCAGTTGCGCATGAGTCTTGGGAAGTTAGGGTTCGCGAGGTCCCAACGACGCCAAGATCATTCATTACTTTAACATGGTGCCTCCTCGTGGGTTGGAAGATTGGTACGACACCCTTAACTTGTCTTATAAGTTTCACTTGTCTTATTGTGTGTTTGCAATATGACTTATCACTACATGATATCACAATTTCATAATTCATGAATCGTAAATCATAATCATACATAAATCGTAAATCATTATCATACTTGACTTGAAGGTGATTAAACAATATACTTTATATATTGCATACATCACACATTAATCATATCATCAGCATCATAGCATTTCACAAATGTCATAACATAACATATCACATCATAACATATAACAGTGTAATAAATTACTGATCATTCATTTTCATAAATTTTATGAAAATATTTAAATTTAATTTATTTGTAAAGCTATTCATACTGTAGGTGAGATTCCTACTTGCCTAGATTTCGAGCTGAGTAGGTCTAGTTGCATCTCGTTGTATCCACAGTCTGTACAGCATCCTTAGCAGTGCTCCTCGAGTGGCTGTGGATGGCTATGAATGCTCTATAGAGATTTATTAATGCTAAAAACATCATTTCAGACTCCGTTACTACAGTCTGAGTCACCTCGATCCGCATGCAATTGATACCAGACGATTTTCATCGGAGTGAAATTAGCTTGAACGGAGATCACCATCTCGTTCAGAGCGTCGAAACGAGTCGAGAGGTGGTCTCAGATCATTGATCGGAGGTCCGGATCATAAAAACCTAAAGTGGCCGTTGACCGCACATTGACCGACGGTCCGCCGTTGACCGGTGTTGACTGGCACCGTTGGGCTCCGTTGGTGGCTGAGCTTGAGCCAACCCCCCCTAATTTGACCCTTCTAAGTTTAATGGTGGTGTCAATTTTACCCAATTTGGTCTCTAACCATGTGGATCGAAGCTCAAAGTCGGCGGTAAAAGTGGAGACTTCGGTCATGGCTCTCCGACGAAGCTACTGCACAATTGAGTTGGGGCTTTTCTTCCCCAACATCCTCTGAGTGTGACGGTGTCAAAGGCATGCTTCAACATCCACTCTATGGCTGGGGTCGAGCTCACGTCGACGACGCATCGTGGTGGAGATCGATCATGGTCCTCCGATGGAGATTTCGTGAAATCGGACGGGGGAATTTCTTCATCGTGGTCCTCTGAGCATTTTCCCCTAACCAATTCGAGGCTTAGTGGTCAGGAACGGCGGCAACAGTGGCTGCCGCGGCGACGCTAAGCGGTGGTCTTCGATCTCCAGCCACCTGTGATGATTTCAACCAATTGATTCGGGCATTTTGCTCCTTTCAACCCTCTGAACATGATCGTGCCCTCAATTTGGTTCAACGTTGCCGAAAATGGCAAAGCCCAGCTCACCCACGACGATCGACGACGGCCACTTTGGAACTCTGACGTACAGCCAAGCAAGGGTGCAATTGGGCGGGGGTTCTCACTCCCCGTCGCCATCTGAGTCGAACGGTGGTGGCGGTGTACCTCAATGCCACCGTGAACGGCAGCATCAAGTAGTGGCGCGGTGAAGAAAAGAGGCAGCTTTGAGGAGGATTTTTCGGTGAGAATCGTACCGTAATATCGGTGCCATTCTCTTCGTCTCTTCATTCTGAGTCCGTTCACACTAAGATCGTGTCGATCGGTGGTCGGACGGAGGAGAAATCACATCAGAAAGATGATGTGTTTTCGCAGCTTCAACCAGCGCATACGAACTGCTCCAGCAGAGTTGTGATCGGCTCGGCATGTCGTTGGAACTAGCTCGAGGAGAGCTTTCCAATGGTATGGGAGGTGTCGAAAATGGTGGTCAGATCTTGGACTGAGTTTAAGGAGAGAGAGAGTAGAGAGAGAAAAATGGGCTGATCTGATTGGGCAGTTTTTTTTTTTTTTTTTTTTTTGTAGTCCACATATTTATAGACAACTTTGTTGTATCTACATAGTCTAAACTGTGTCGGGCAGATCAAATTTGATCCCTAACTTTAAATTTCTGTAAACATAATTGTACTTTTAAAAACTGCAATATATTTGTACTTTAAAGATAATCACATAAATTTCTAATTCTCTTATTGTTTTATTGCATTACTAAAATATTCATATTGACATAAAAATCATTTTCATAAATTTATACATACTACATGGATTTTGTGATTTAATTTTGAAACAGTAAACTTTGAAACATTTGTCTTCAAAACTAATGATTAACTATTTTCACAATTATATCCATATATATATATATATATATGTATGCTTGTATCCTTAAAAAGATATTATGTATTCAAAACTTTGCTCAATATAATTATTATTTATTATATGTATATATATATATATATTTTAACTTTTAAAACTTTAAAATTTAAAACATATACTTTTCATTAAAAATTTTCATATTGTAAACTTTAAATTTCATTATAAAAACAACAATTGTAATTTTATAGAAGTTTTGTAAATTAAATTGACTATCTAAAAGTCAATTTAATTTAAAATTTCAAACTTTGCACAATCTCATGCTTTATGGGTATAACCCAAACTATTTTTCGTAAAGAGCTATTATGGGTCCACATCTTAGCAATAGATCAACATTTGTGGACCCCATCAATGCCCTTCTTCTTCTTTACTATTACCATGACAACTGTTATTATTATTATTGTCATTATAATAATAATAATAAACTTTACGTAATTATTAATGTGTACAATAATTAACTATACGCATTCAAAATATTGGAATTCTCGAACTTCCAATGATCCTTATAACTTGTTTGAAATTCTTATCTTTATGATCTTCTTAATTTCGAAATCGATTATAGTAAAAATGTCATAAATCTTGCACACTTAACTTGGTGCTCACCATTTTCTAAATTATGGTTTGGAGCTCATGATCACCATTGATCTGGGTTTCTTTTACTGAACTGATATTATATAGGAATTTTTCACATAGTCATAGTAAGTTGAAAATTCCACTTTTTGTCAAATAATCCCAATTTAAACATTATAATTGAGATTCTTATAAAAGTCACTTCTTTGGCTCATACATAACATCAATAAATCATAAACTTTTAGTTTAGCACATTAAATAATTAATTTTAATTATTTTAATGTACTATCATAATATTATATTGTCACATGTTTCATAAATAAAGCACATAAATTTATGCATTCATAATATTATTTATTTTTAAGGTCTTATGACTATTAAGACCTTCAAATTTACGTATTAATAAATGCTAAACCTGTACTTTCTTGAGTACTTAGCTGAGTAATGATAGAAAAATCCTCAATTAATTATACTTATTAATTTTTAGATTTTTCTGGTCATTACAATATAGGTCTATTTGGTCCCCTTTGCTAGCTCATAAAAATCCTGTAACGATACGGCATGTTTTTTCAATAATTGGTGACTTTTGTCAGATTTATCAAATTGGTTGAAATTCGAAAGAATTAAATCATTCATGTTTGTTTATCGGTTGAATTAATTTTGTGACAAAATTAATTTAAGATAAACCTGTTGAATTATTGGGATCAAATAATTCTTGTCTGTTTATCAGTTGATTTAATTTTGAATAAATTAAATCAAGAAAAACTAGTAGAATTATCAAGAATTTATTTATTTTCTTAGAGATTATCTAGATAAAGTTTTTTTAATTAGATAACTTTTCTATTGGGTTATTTGAATTAAAACTGAGACTTTATCCTATAAAATCTCGGGTGAAAAATAAAAGATTCGTTGAGATTTTTATCGCAAGTTCGGCATGCCGATCCTTAGGTTCGACCTGTCGATGGGTCAAGTTCGGCATGCTGATCATGCGATAAAAAGATCACGCGTTTTAGCGCTGATTTCATCAGATATTGATCCGAATTTGATTCTGATTCGAATTTTTGAGGCCTTATCTGATAAGGACTGACTCCTGTGCTCAACCTCTATAAAAGGGGAGTAAGTCTCATTATTATTTAGATCAATTGAGAGATTAAGAGTGAAACTCTATTGGTGAGATTCTGAAAACTCCTTGAGAGCTTTTGTTTACAAATCACGAATACTAGTTTTGGGTTCTTTCAATTGGTTAGAAGGAGAGTCACCTAGTGGAAGAGCTGTACGTATAAGCCAACACTCACTCTGATCATGGATAGATAATAGCGAAGAAGGCTAGTTGGTTGAGTTCCTTCTGGAACGTTACTTCTCTTCACTGATTGATGAAGCTTTTTGGCATTTACAAGGTTAGTAAGATCTAGTTAATTTATGCATATAGCGTGTCAAACTTGTGTTTTGAAAATTACTCTGATATAAAAAATTTTAAAATTCCACTACATACTATTTTTCCAACACTTTCCCTTTAGAAGAATTCCAATTTCTTCTCTTCATCCGGGTAAGAAAAATTATATTTATTTATTTAGCGTTAAACTAACATAATCTATAACATCTTTGACAAATTTTTTTGAGAAATTCCACACCATAATCAAGTATCTGCTATTTTTTGTGAAAATTATTTTAGAAAATCTACATGAACAAGTGCTTTTTGATTTCTCAAAAGCTTTTGAACCTCTCAAAAGTTATTATTGGTATAAAGAAGTAGTGTAAACCAAAGATATGGACAAAATTCTCAATCTTTTATTCTTAAATATAATGTCAAAATGTAAATAATGTAATTCAAGAATATTGATAAAATTATTAATTCTTTATTATTAAATATAAGGTCAAAATGTAAATAAAAAAACTTTTTATAAGTACTTTTTTATAAGCATCAAATGACTGACTTCTCCCAAAAATGCTTATAAAAGCCATAAGCATTTTTTCAAAATCTATCTAAACATGTCAAAAGCAATTTTTAGAGAAAACAAACCCAAAACAACTTTTTTAAGCCATTCCAAGCAAGCTCGCCATATCATTTCCAGATGCATAAGATGGGGAAAAAAAAAAAGATTACTATTTGGAATAAACAAAGCTAGATAAAAGTACTACCAGCTACCTTTCGGTGGTAGCATTAATAACTTTTTAATTTCTTGATACTATCTAGGTGTTCGGAATTTTAGGGTCATTTTAAATGCCTATTGTATATAGTTTTTTACTAAACCTCATAGAGTAGACATGCAGACAACTATTTTTGACATCTTTAGATAAAAGATTTACATGTTTTCGATGTCCAACTTTTCTAAGCCTAGGGTGATCAAGATTCGACAAAAACAAAGAGCATGGGATTCCTAGATTCTTGAAGAAGTTCACAACTATTTTTCCAAAGAAAATGATCAAGATGCTTGCTTACACATTTTCTAATGGGTGAAGGAGGAGAATATTTAGAAAATTTTTCTAATCGAGAGCTTAGATTGCATTGATTATTTAGAATTAAATTTTACAATAATAAGTAAATCACAGTTTATAACCAGTATACATATCGTCACGAGTTTGAACAATGATTATGGAAAGAGAAAAAGAATTAAAACCTACCTCATTGTGTTTCTTCAAATTTTTCTTTTAATTTTCATTAATTTTATCTATATTATTGAACTACAAAGAGACTTTTTTTTTTGTTTTCTTAATTTTTAATACTATCATACCCGGGATTTTTTTTTTACTGTGGTAGGTTTCCTCCTAAAAATTAAAAATGAAAATTAACCTCATAAACTTGCCACACCATTGCAATTTTTCCAAATTATAATGATATGTCACATATTTAACACTTTATCTCTTTAAATTTTTGTACTCTAGTAAATTACTCTCACAAACTTTTAATTTTGATACTTAATGCCTTTTTACTTTATTCTTATTAATTATGTTAGATTCTAAAGATTCCACAAGTTCGGGGCTTAATTGTTAAAATTCAAAGTTTGTGGAGCAATTAACTGAAATACATACAATCCAAGGATAAAATGTCAAAATCATTAAAATTAAAAAGGCGATACGGACTGAGAAACATATAACTTAATATGGTGTTTGATAAGCATGGTTAAAACTAACTTTTTGATTCAAAATGCTGTAGCATATGACAGCTTTATATCGTAAGTATAAGTAATAGAATATTTGGCAAATGTGATTGGATCCAACTTTTTGATTTAAAATACTGCAGCATATGAGAACTTTATACCGTAATAATTTTTTAAAACATATAAAAACTTTATACCATTTTCTAATCAAAAAGTTGATTTTAACTAGGCTTGTCAAACAACTTATAATATAACAGAAAACAAGCACGTGAAAACGGAAGCGAAAACAACAAGAATACACCAATGGCGCAAATGAACAATGTATATCTATTGTATAGCATATTAACGAGCAAGAATAGCCGCACGTTGCAACTAGTAATTGTTGAAATATATTATTAAAATTATATTAATATGTACGTTTATGTAGAAATATTGATTTATTAAATTTATTTGTTATACAAGAGTTGTCTATATATATACATTTTATTAAGATTATATTAATATCTACATTTTAAATTTTTTAAATGGAAGGTGGGTATTTTAATATTGTATATATTATAGTGAAAATGTTTAACATATGTGAAAGAATAATTAATTCGAATACAAAGAAAACAGAAGAAAAAGAAGAAGAAGAAAGAGGAGAACGAAGCCGAGAAGAGAGGAAGAAACCATAAGTGATGGAAGGGGGCTGCTGTAATGGTGTAGTGGTCAGTTTAGCATTTTTTTTTTGGTTTCATGAAATAACAGAAAACCCCGAACAAAGAAAAGACAAAGGAAGAATGAACCAAGGGCAGAACCGTAACATGACACAAGTAAAACAATGTTATTCAAATTAGTATATGGACAAACAATATAAAACTCCAAATATCAAAAAATATATGCCCAACATCACTAGATAAAGAATACAATAAAATATAAAAATTACCTTTCTTAAAATTCATCGCAAAATAAGACAAATAAGTTATATAATTATATTCAATACAATTACAAAAAGTAGCAGTAAATGAAAGATAGTACTTAGAAATTGATTCAAAGCAGTCTTGAACAACAAAGTATTGGCTCCCGAAATGAAGAAAAAAGAAGTGTAAGAAAGACGGTGGAAGAAACTAAAAAAGTAAATGCATAACAAATTTAAGCAGACCCAAGAACAAAAAGAAAGAGCTTCAGATTTAAAGAGCTTCAAAATTTGTTATTTGGTAAATAGTCCTCTGTGAATGTTACGTCAAAAGATGTATCTTTAAATTTGAAGCTCTTTCTTTTTGTTCTTGGGACAGGGAGGCAGCGGTGACTATCACAGTTGGCTATTGCTAGCAATTGTAAGACTGACATTGCAACTTCATCCTGCACATGACATTATACCTTTATTTGTGCAGATTATGCAGAGGGACTATGTCATATGCAGCTTGGAGAACAAAAATAATGAGAAGGCTAGTACTCGAGGTAGCGATGATCGTGAAGTATTTTTCTTCATGTGTATTCCACTGCTTGATCATCTTCTTTTCTGGGAAAAATAATTGCATTAATGCTGGTGGAAAAATCTGTTAAGAATAGTTGAATGAGAAAAAGGAAAATGCTTTTGATGAGTCATGTGGGGAAGCTGTAATTACCCACTTTTTTTTTTTTTTTTTTTTTTTTTTTTTTTTTTTTTTTTTCAGTTTGAGCATATTCCCACGATATTGAATGGAATTATTGTTAGAAAAATAGTACGTAGTGGAATTTGAAAATTTTTTATATCACAGTATTTACTAAAACACAAGTTTGACACACTATATGCATAAATTAACTAGATTTTACTAACATTTTGTATGCCAAAAAGCTTCCTCAATCAGCAAAGAGAAGTAACGTTCCAGAAGGACCTCAACCGAATGACCTTATTTGCTATTCTCTATCCACGATCAGAGTGAGTATAAGCTTACATATATAACTCTTCCACCAAGCGACTCTCCTTCCAGCCAATTAAGAAAACCCAAAGGTAGTGTTCGTGATTTGTGAACAAGAGCTCTCTAGGAGTTTTCAGAATCTTACCAGCAGAATTTTACTTTAAATCTCTCAATTGATCTAAATAATAATAAGACTCACTCCCCTTTTATAGAGGTTGAGCCTAGGAGTCGGTCCTTATCAGATAAAGCCTCAAAAGGTCGAATCAGAATCAAGTTCGGATCAATATCTAATGAAATCCGTGTGAAAATACGTGATCTTTTTATCGCGCAGTCGGCATGCCGATCTTTCTAACTGGCATGTCAAACTTGCCCATTCGGCAGCCGAACCTGAGGATCGGCATGCCGAACCTGCAATAAAAATCTCAACGAATCTTTTATTTTTCATCCAAGATTCTATAGGATAAAGTCTCAGTTTTAATTCAAATAGCCCAATAGAGAAGTTATCTAATTAAAACAACTTTATCTAGATAATCTTTAGGAAAATAAATGAATTCTTGATAATTCAACAAGTTTATCTTGAATTAATTCAAAATTAATCAAATCGATAAACAGACATGAATTATCTGTTTCCGATAATTCAACAAGTTTATCTTGAATTAATTTTATCGCAAAATTAATTCATCCGATAAACAGACATGAATTATCTGATTTTATCGAATTTCAGTCAATCTAATAAATCTGACATAAGTCACCAATTATTGAAAAAACACGTCGTATCGTTATAAGATTTTTGTGACCTAGCAAAGGGGACTTGATGGACCTATATAGTTCAAGTTCTCGATAATTATAAAACTCAATATCTCATATATATATTTCATAATTATTAACTCCAATGCTACTCCACTAAAAGCTTGGAGATGCACTCTCAAACTATATAGAATTACAAAGCCCGTATAGCTAAGTCCCCATGACATATCATAGTATATCGTATCCCCATAAGATTATCCATAATAGGCTTAAGGACAAGTTCTATATTACCTTCCCGAATATTTTTAAAATACGTTCCATTATCTCACCATCGAAAAACTTACCATCTAAAGACAGTATAGTATTTGGTTACATCTATGTTTCTAAATGGTTGAGCGCTCCAGTTTTTTAATTACAGGATAACGCATATAAGAGAATATCACTACTCCTAAAGAGGAGCTATGGATTCATATCTATGAGTAACAGGTCTACGCTATCAATAATCATGCCTCCAACGTACCTATATGTGTACCGATATAAAAATATGGAGGACATCTTTTGGTACATCAAAAGACATAAGTCAAGACAACAGACCCACTATTTATCTTAGGATTAAGATACAATATAAATTATTGTCCAAAATGAATCGATTTACTGAAACATAATTATTAATCCAAATCAATTCACTTTATGTCCCGATCCAACATATCGTCATCTATGACAATGAGCCAATGTTTCAAACTTACCATCTAAAGATAGTATAACATTCGGTTACACCTATGTATCCAAATGGTTGAGTGCTTCGGTTTTTTAATTACAGGAGAATGCATATAAGAGGATTTCACTACTCCTAAAGAGGAGCTATGGATTCCATACCTCCATAGCTGGTCTACGCTATCAAGAGTCATGCCTCCAATGTACCAGCATGAGTACCACTATAAAATGGTGGATGTCATCTTTTGGTACATCAAAAAACATATGTCAAGACAGCGAGCCCACTATTCATCTTAGGATTAAGATACAATACAAATGATTGTCCAAAGTGAATCGATTTGCCGAGACAAAATTATTAATCCAAATCAATTCACTTTATATCCCGATCCAACACATCGTCATCTATGACAATGAGCTAATGTTTCAAACTTACCATCTAAAGATAATATATCATTCGGTTACACCCATATATTCAAATGGTTGAGCGCTCTAGTTTTTCAATTACAAGATAACGCATATAAGAGGATATCACTACTCCTAAAGAGGAGCTATGTATTCCATATCTATAAATAACAGGTCTACGCTATCAAGAGTCATGCCTCCAATGTACCGGTATGCATACCACTATAAAAATGTGGATGTCACCCTTTGATACATCAAAAGACATAAGTCATGACAACAGGCCCACTGTTAACCATGTGCTATGGCTCGAATCCGTTGTCAATCCTATTTCCGATAAGAACAGTTGAATTAAGATACTATACAAATGATTGTCTAAAGTGAATCGATTTGCCGAGACATAATTATTAATCCAAATCAATTTATTTTATGTCCTAATCCAGCACATCGTCATCCAACATATTACATTTTTATTCCTTAGGGCATACACGTCTAATAATTATTAGGTTGTTATTTCCAACCATCCTAAAGCAAAGAAGTGGATTTCGAAATAAGAAGATGAGATACCTTACTTTCACTGAAGCTTTTAAACAACTATATTGATATCGAAAATCCAGTTGAGAACAAAGCTTCACCCTTTTCTGCTGCTTAATCAGTGAGACTCACTTGCACCATCTGACACTGAGCTTCACTACCGTGTAGTTGAGGTACTATGGAACTTCAAACCTGCAAAATAATAAAAAAAAAATCGAGTGTTCAAACTCCAGAAAAGAAACAATCTTTCGGAAAAAACATCGGCGCAACCTATGGCATTTAAGCAATTTGGATCCAACCCTAGAGCCTCGAGAGCAACTCAAACAGCAAAATTCCTACCTCCATTACTTGCTTTGAGTACTCTATAAGTATGTCTCTGTGCAAGTTGATCAAACATGAATCATATATGAGACTGTGGCAGAGCCAGCCAAGACTAAAATCTCAAAAGTTGAAATTTTTACCCTAAAATTTCCATAAAATTTTTGGCCCCTACTCAAATCATAAAAACTCGTTTTTTAATCCTAAACTGTTTACAAAAATTTAGTTATACTCCCACTTTATGAAAAGATTTATTACCAAGTTCCTACACAATAAGTAAAATATATAACTATTATCCCCATTGGATATATACAAAATTAAAATTTTCTAGCTCTGCCACATAAAGCAGCATGCTTCATTTAGTTAAATATTAAAGATTGACATCAATAACCCCTCATAACCTTTTTTTTATTTTTTTTAAATTTTTTTGGATGAATCATATTCAATCCAAAAAATATACTCCAAGTTTTATCACCAAATGAGCTGCGTACCTGCATGCTATAGGCATCTCTTCAGGTTTTGGAGGAATATTCAAAATCCAAGGAAAAGAACATCTTTTGGATCCCAAACAAATAACCTAGCACCAGATTCTCTTATCAAGCTCAATTTCACACATTGCTCTAATACCCTTAATACCAAAAAAGAAAGAACATCTAAACTTTCAAAAAAAAAAAAATCAATCTTTGGTCATTTTCTCTTTCTTTCCAAAGCAAAGATGGAAAATAGTAAAAGAAAGTACCTGAGAATAAAAAAGGAAACAAATTGGGATTTCAAAAGGAATTTTTTGTTTGGCATTTTTTTGTGTGGAAAAAACCTCCATTTGATTCTGTTTGGTTCTACCTCTATTTTCTTCTCTAAGCCAAAGTCCCTTTAATTTTGTATGAAAGTCAAGGTTTTGAACTCAAAGGAGAAAATATTCACACTCCTACCCTTCAGCTGCACAGCTTCAAGAATCACAAATGATTTCTAGAAAATAGAGCAATTTGGATTTGGGCCACTTGGCTGAGCATTTGGAATGATAATTAAAACAGAGATATGTAGAGGCTCATATGATTCAGCTTCTCTTAGGCCATAGTGTGTGTAATGTGAGGGGAAATAATTTCCTATCAGTGGACTTCATTTTAAGAAACAGTAACATTTTAATTAGAAAATTTGTCATGAAAATGCGAGGAAATTAAAGAAAAAGAAAAAGATACACTTACAGTCATAGATGATTCTAGCCCACCCACGAAGGCTGCTACTACTTTCAAAGGCAGTAGGTTTTCTTGCCAAAGCATGGAGAGGAGAATCTGAAGAAGAAGAAAAACCCAGAACAAAGAAAACGAAAGAAGAAGAAGAAAAAGAAGACAGGAAAAAAAAAGAAAAAGGAGAAAGAATCTGAAAGAGAAAGCAAGAAACACCAAAACAAACAAAACAGAAGAAGAAGAAGAAGAAGAAGATAGGTTTTCTTGCCAAAGCATGGAGAGGAGAATCTGAAGAAGAAGAAAAACCCAGAACAAAGAAAACGAAAGAAGAAGAAGAAAAAGAAGACAGGAAAAAAAAAGAAAAAGGAGAAAGAATCTGAAAGAGAAAGCAAGAAACACCAAAACAAACAAAACAGAAGAAGAAGAAGAAGAAGAAGAGGAGGAGGAGGAGGAGGAGTAATGGTAGGGTGGGAACTAGTGATGGGGACTATTTTTATTGTAGTATATAAGAACTTTATATTATAGTAATTTTTTATTATAATATATAAAATTTTATACTGTTTACAATTAAGTTTGTGGTATAAACCACTCAATCATTATACCTTTTTGGTAAATGACAGAAAACCCAAACTAAACGAAAGAGAAAGGAGGAGTTAACCAAGGGTAGAACCAGAATTATACATTTTGACAAAAAACCAGTGGTAGAATAAAAACAAAAAAAAAGACAAGGGTGAAATTGAAATAACTGCATGTCAAGGCTTACAAAAAAACCAAAAAACTAAAATCGCCCAAAACCACTCGAAGAACCGCCCAATGAAAAACTGAAAAATTCAGCTTAGTGTAAACCAAACCGGTTTGGTTTGGTTAACTGAACCACCCAGTAGTGGGCGGTTCGGTTTAAAATAGAACCAAACCAAACATATAAAAATATACACTCACTCACTCGTGCGTGCCTCTTTGTCTTCAATCTAAAAAAAAAAAAGAACAAAACACTGTTGTAATGACTCAAAAAATCTAAAAATTAATAAGTGTTATTAATTAAGAATTTTTTCATAATTACACAGTTAAGTACTTGCGAAAGTACAAGTCTATAATTTATTAACATGTAAATTTAAAAGTCTTAATACCTATAAGTCCTTGGAAATAAATAATGTTATGAATGAACAACTTTATGTGCTTTATTTATGAAACATGTAACAAATGTCATGTTATGATAATGCACTTAAATAATTAAAATTAATTATTTAATGTGCTAAACTAAAAGTTTATGATTCATTAATTTCAATATGAGCCACGGTAGTGATATTTATAAGAATCTCAATTAAAATATTTAAATTGAGATTATGTGATAAAAAGTAGAATTTTCAACTTACTATAATTATGCAGAAATTCCTCTATGATATCAGTTAAGTGAGATCTCGATCATAGTGGTCAAATAGCTCAACACCATAATTAAGAAATGGTGACTATAAAGTTTTATGAAAATAAGATGATCTCAAAATTCAATTGGATCATAGAGTAAGATAAGAATTTTGTAAGTCGTTAGGATTATTGGAAATTTGAGTATTTGTAATATCCTATATTGGCATAGTAAATCACTTGCGAGTGTAAATAATTGTATGACATTTATAATAATAATAATAAAAATAAATTACTCTTATTATTATAAAAAAACATCAATGGAATTCACAAACGTTGCACGAGTCTTTAAGGCAACTGCAAAACCACAAACGGATAAGTTTCAATCTACAAAGTGATTATGAAAAGTTTAAGGAGCATCCATAGATAGGATGTGGAAACATAAACGACATTTTATGAGAAATAGTTTAGGTTATACTCGTAAAACACGTAATGTTGCTAAGTCTAGATTTTGGATTAAATTGACTTGTAGATAGTCAATCTAGCTTGTGAAAATTTTTAAAATTACAGCTATTATTTTGATGATAAAATTAGAAGCCTATAATATGAAATATTTTAAATAAAAAATATACGTTTAATTAACATCTTGAAATTTTAAAATTTACAAAAATTGCTTTTATCAAAGCTCGAAGTACATAATATTATTTTAAGAAAAATAAGTAAAGGTAGTGTATATAGCTAATCATCAGTTTTGAAAACAAATTTATCAAAGTTTTCTATTTTAAAATAAAATCACGAAATCCATACATTATGGATAAATTTATGAAACTAATTTTATACCAGTACAGAGATGTAAGTAAGGCAATAATACAAGAAGATAATTAAAACTTATGTAGTTATTTTTAAAGAACAAGAATAATGCAGCTCTAGAAAATATAGCTATGTTTATAAAAATTTCAAGTTTACAGATCAAATTTGACCCAACATGACATAGTTTAGTTTACAGATCATAAGGTTGTCTATAAATATATGGACAAAAAAAAGAAAGGAAAAAAGAAAAAAAATTGGCCAATAAAAAATCAACCTATTCTCTCCCTCCCTCCACTTTCTCTCTCCTCAAACTCAGTTCGAGAATCCAACCTCCGTTTTTGACATCTCCTGCACCAACAAAAAGATCTTGATGAGCTGGTTCCAATGACATGTCATGTTGCCCACAACTTGGCCGGAGGAAGCCACACATGTCGATCAAAGGTGACCTCGGGTTTTAATGATTTGGACCTCCAATCGACGATCCAAGACCGCCTCCCGACTTATTTCGATGCTTCAAACGCGATGGCTGCCTTTGTTCGAGCTAATTCCACTCCATTGAAAATCGCCCAGTACTGAGTTCACATAGATTGAGGCAAGCCAGACTATAGTAACAAAATCCAGAATGATGTTTTCAGCAATTATAAATCTCCATGAAGTATTCCTAGCCATCCACGATCACTCAAGGACCACTGCCGAGGATTTTTTGCAGATTGTAGATAAGTGAGATACAACTGGACCCACTCAATTCGGAGTTCAAGTGAGTAGAAATCTCACCTACAGTATGAACGGTTTTAAAATAAATTGTTTTAAATGTTTTCATAAAAAAATTTATAAAAATGTGTAACGCCTTGAAAATTAATTAAGTGATATTAGTGTATACAAATGGTGAATTAGTGTACCATGATGTATTTTAAACTTAATCTGACTATTTTGTGAAATTTCTGAATTAATGTTATTTCTAATCATTTTAAGTACTTTTAATTATTTTATTTATCTTTATTTGTTATTTTGAATCTTAAAACAAAATAATTTGTCAAATGCCAAATACATCATGTTTTGCAAAATCAGGAGTGGCACACAGTTTTCATACAACAAAACCACCTCTCTCTCTATTTATCTCTCCCACTCTCCCTCTTTTCCTCACCCTCTCACGCTCTCTCTCTCTTTTCCTCAGCTTTTTCTCTCTCTCTCACTTGCTGCCCCTCTCTCCTCTCTCTCTCAAATCCAAAATTTGAATTCAAGCTTTGGTTTTTCAATGAATTGGAAGCTTTGGAGCGTGATTTAGCAACCATAACTTTGAATCAAAGACTAAATCAAGGTTAGTTATCAAATTTTAAACTTTTTCTAAATTTTTCAATTTTCTTAGTATTTTGAAATCCAAGCCCATCTGAGCTTAGAAAACCCTTAATCTAAGTTAGTGGAACCTAAATCATCTAGAATTTAAACTTGGTTTGATTAAAAATGAATTTAAATCAAGATTTTTTATTTTTTTTCCATTTTTTTCATTTTCAAACTTTATTGGATTTTTCTTTGTAAACCTTGTTTAAATTAGTTTAAATGTGTTCTATTATGTTTTTCTATCATCTATGAGTGTTTTTTTATGCCTGGAAATTGAAAAAAATAGATGAAAAAGAGAATTCGACTCGGGGAGGCCGAGACTCGATTATGAAAAATTCCAATATTTTCCCAATTCGGTAGGCCAAACTTTATATTCGGTAGGCCAGATTCATGCATCCAGCAGGCTGGACTCATACCTTCAGCAGGCTGAACCTAAAAAAGTTTGGCCGATTGGACCCAGATGGTCGATAGGTTGAACTACACAGTTCGGCAAGCCGGACCAGGGAGACCGGCAGGCTGACCGAACTTCATGAAATTTGTTGTTTTTCATCAATTTTTACTATTTTAATCTTGCAATATGATTTTATAAATACAAGTTGTTGGAAACAAAGTGCGCAGCGGAATTTTAAAGTTTTTCATCATAGTATTTTCCAAAACACAAGTTTGACATGTTATATGTATAAATTAAACAGATCTTACTAACCTCAGTGTGCCGAAGAACCTCCGCGACCTGTGTAGAGAAGTAACGTTCCAGAAGAGCCTCAACCAACTGGTCTTCTTTGCTATTCTCTATCCACAACCGGAGTGAGTGTGGGCTCACACGTACAGCTCTTCCACTGGTGACTCTCCTTCCAACCAATAGAGAGAACCCAAAGCTAGTGTTCGTGATTTGTGAACAAAAGCTCTCAGGGAGTTTTCAGATACTCACTAGAAGAGTATCACTCTTAATCTCTCAAATTGATCTGAGTAAATCATTAGACTCACTCCCTTTTTATACCTATTGGTCCTTGGGGTCAGTCCATATCAGATTAGGTCTCAAAAATCGAAACAGAATCAAGTTCGGATCAATATCTGATAAGATACGCGTGAAAAACGCGTAATCTTAACTGTCGCGGTCGGCATGCCGAACTGTGTGATAGGCAGGCCGAACTGCCGAGAAAAAATCTCCGCGAATCTTTTATTTTCCACCCGAGATTCTAAAGGATAAAGTCTCAGTTTTGATTCAAATAGCCCAATAGAAAAGATATCTGATCAAAACAAACTTTATCAAGATAATCTCTAAGAAAATAAATCAATTCACAATAATTCTACAAGTTTATCTTGTTCTAATTGTCCAAAATTAAAACAACCGATAAACAGACAAGAATTATCCGAACGCCATAATTCAACAAGTTCATCTTGAACTAATTTCTTACATAATTAATTCAACCGATAAACAGACATGAATTATTTGATTCTTATAAATTTTAAACCAATCTGATAAATCCGACATAAGTCACCAATTATTGGAAAAGCACGCCGTGTCGTTACAGGATTTTGTGAGCTAGCAAAGGGGACCAAAATGGACCTATAAAGTTCAAGCTCATGATAATTATGAAACCCAATATCCCAGATATACATTTCACAATTATCAACTCCAATGCTACTCCACTAAAAGCTTGGAGCTGCACTCTCGAACTTTATAGAATTACGAAGCTCGTGTAGCTAAGTCTCCATGACATATCATAGTGTATCGCATCCCCATATGATCATCCATAATCGGCTTAAGGACAAGTTCTGTCTTACCTTCCCAATTATTTTTATCTTACGTTCCATTGTCTCACCATTAGAAAACTTACCATCCAAAGATAGTATACTATTCGGTTACACCTATGTATCCAAATGGTTGAGCGCTCCAGTTTTCCAATTACAGGACAACGCATATAAGAGGATATCATTACTCCTAAAGAGGAGCTATGGATTCCATATCTATGAATAACAAGTCTACGCTATCAAGAGTCATGTCTCCAACGTACCGGCATGCATGCCACTATAGAGATGTGGGAGTCACCCATTGGTACATCAAAAGACACAAGTCGAGACAACGGGCCCATTATTCATCTCAGGATTAAGATACAATACAAATGATTGTCTAAAGTGAATCGATTTGCCAAGACAGAATTATTAATCCAAATCAATTCACTTTATGTCCCGATCCAACACATCGTCACCTATGACAACGTGCCAATGTTTCTATTCACGGAGTCCAACTCCGATGGCCAAGACAAACCATCTCCCAAAAGGGATATAGACAACATAACAATCTTTACATGAATAAAGCGCCCAACTTTATTCCCTCGATTGCGGATCATATTTTTTAGACCATCACCTTAAGAGTCGTGTCTACCGCATAATCATCCCATCATATGCCCAACTCTTAAGGTTTAGACTGACAGTCTCAGACTACTGTTTGCTTATCATACATTCAACAAATATGAACGTAAAGAGGACAATATTTGGTATATATAAATGAATAAATTCTTTATTGATAAAAATGTCTCTAAAAACGTATTACATTTTTACTCCTTAGAGCATACATGTCTAACACAAGTGGCATACTAGGACATCATGTGATGGCTTAGCAATATAGGATATCTTAAGCTAGATACTGATAGACTAGTTTATATATTTAAGGTTGTTCGTGGTTCCGTAGAGCTAACGTATAGCAGATCGAGACTGTGTTGTTGGGCATCAGCACGGATATTGAGGTACGACTTCTACCCCTTTCCTTGGTAGCCAAGTTTTAAAATGATTTTAGCCTCAAAAGGATTTTTATCAAAATATTTTTAATGATTAATTGAAAAGGTTTTTATCAGTTGTTTTCACAAATAGTAGAATGAGGTGATTTCCATAACGAGCCGCATAATGAATGTAAATGAATATTTGGTAAAATGAGATTTTAATAATTATAGAAAGGTATAGATGGGCATGATGTCATACTCAGAGATTAGGTTGTGTAGCGTGCGACCTTGGGGTAGGTCTTGAAACTCAGTTGGGCTACTTCGATGGTGATAACTATGGTTTGCCCAAGAAAGATAAAAATATACTTTCTGGACGAACTATTTTTAATAAGACTTATTTAAATGAATTTATTTATTTAACCCTATTTTCTAATTATTTCTTTAAAAGATAAATTTTATATTTAAATTAATTATCTGTTTTTTAAAACATAGTTCTACTGAGCCTTTCGCTCACATTTTATTTGTCTTTAAATCTTTCCCCTAGGTGAAATACAGCTTAAGATTGACGAAGGGTCCGCAAATCAGACTTACAACAAATAGAAGACCTAAGTAGGTTATTTGTATAAATAAACAATGCATGTACTATTTTAATCTTTCTTTCTATTTTGGACTGTGGTGGTGATTTAAATATTGTCGATACTATGTGTGTGCATAAGTTGTGGGTCGGTGGGACCCAACACATATGTTCTCTTTCTTTCTTATTTTATTTCATTCTGTTTATCTTATCTGTTTAATTATTATAAATACTTGCTTAAAAAAGGTTTTAAATTATCACTTATTTCTTAATTAATTAAATTCTTTAACTTACGTTTTAATTAAAATTTTCTTTAATTAACTTAATTAATCTACCACATCACCTTCCGTACTCCGGGGCGTGACAAAATGCATTATCAATGATTTTGTTACACTATGTTATGTTATGATGTGTGTTATGTTATGAAAATATGATTTATTATGTGATGTGATGCCATGTCATGTTATGTTGTGATTATGTTATGATTAATATGTGATGTATGCAATATTTAAATCATATTGTTTAGTAACTCTCAAGTTAAGTATGTTTACGATTTATGATTCATGTAATTATGATGCTATGTAGTAACATGCCATACTGTATATACACAATAAAATAAGAGAAACTAGTAAGACAAGTTAAGGGTTTCGTATTAACCTCTCAACCTATGGGGAAGCTTAAAAAAAGGTTTATGATCTCGATGTCGTTGGGGACCTCGTGAACCTTGACTATCCGAGGATGGCGCACAACAATACAATCACTGGGCCCAATTAATAAGATAAGTTATAGTTTAAATAATTAAGCATAAAATAAATTGATAAGCAAACATAAAATGTTCATGCATATTTTTATTAAAAATTTTAATTATGTTTTGCGAGACTAATTTCCTACTTATTGAGCGAAAGCTTGTTTAAGTTTGTTCATGCTATAGGTAAGAAAACCTGTCAGCGACACTTGATGGGCAGTGGTGAGTGACGGACAAATGGTAAAGATTGGAATAGATATCGTCCACGTAACTTGTAATATTTTCGCATTTTTAGTTTACGAATTTATGCATGTTTTTATTTTATGAAATTATATATGCCCTTAGTTTACAAAAGTGATGCACATATAAATAGTAAATAAAATTACGAAATTATGTTTTAAAAACTATGGTTGTGATCATACAACCTTGGCCTAGAGAATTTTAAGGTTTAAAAATGTTACAATTGACAATGCAACAATGCATGAAATTTTTAAGTAAGAAAATTACAAGATTATTTGGAATTAAAATGATTATTGGAGTTTTACGTTAAATTAAGAAATGCATTTTATGAACATGTTTTATGAATTTATTATTATGAAAATTTAGATGATTATGCTTTGAGATATTATTATGTTGGACTTAAGTGATCAAGTTATAAGTAATTATTAATATGATAAGTTTGAAAAGCATTCACTTTTAGGAAATCAATATGTTAGTTTTAAGATATTAAATTATAAGAAAAATATAATGATAGTATTAAGTAAGGATTTTAATGAATATGTTTTATAAATTTATTATGAAAGTTTAAAAGAATATCTTTAAAAATTTAGTATGTTAAACTTAAAAGTTTAAGTTATAAGAAATTATATTTTGTTTAGTTTTAAAAGATTAAGTTTTAAGAAAGCATTATGTTAGTTTGAAGATAATAAATTATAAGTAAAATATATAGATAATTTTTAAGAAAGTTTTAAAGAGCACTTAAACTAGGATTTTATTTCAATTTTTAATTAAGAATTGTTTTTTAAATAATTTTATTTAAAATAAGAAATATTTTAAAAGTAATTGTTATTAAATAATCATTCTTATGTTTATAAGAAGAGTTTCAAGAAATTATTATGATTATGTTTTAAAAAGTCAATATATGATGTCTGTAAAAAACTAAGTCTTAGAAAATTATGATTATGTTAAAATGTAATAATTAAAATCACATTATTAGCACGTCTGGAGATTTAATACTAGCATGTTAAAACAATCAGCTCTTTTGCAAACCACTATTTTATTTTCATTTGGGTCTTGTTTTCTTTATTTGTTTTTCCTCATAATAGTGTTTTCATATCTGGGTTGAACAAAATTTATTTGATACGAAACCTCTTCAATGTTTTTGGTCCTAGGTGTACATTATATTATTCAATTGCTTATTGTTATTTTTCTCTCTCCGTATCTTGATTAAATGCTTGACAATTCTCAACAAATAACAGCTTATTGAAATTTTACCTTAATTGAACTCACTTTGTGATATCTTCCTCATGATTAGATTATTCGACTTATATTTAAAGTCGAAAAATGACTCCAATATGAGGTTGAGATGAAGAAAAAAAGTCCATCTTCTTCTGGAGCACCCAAATTACATGAAACAATGATTTAAAAGAATGCTCAAATATCTAATTTATAGCTATACCGTTGGATTACCATGAAAACCAAACCAAACCGAAAAATGAAACCGACAAGCAACAGTCGGTCAATCGACTGGGGTTTCGGTTTTCCAGTTCTGAAAACGAACGGTTTCGGTTTGGGAACCAAACTGACTAGAACCAACAGTTTTTAACCGATGAACATCTTGCATGGGCCAAAAAGGGAAAGCACTCCACTGCTATTTCTGTCTAGATATATAGTATTTTTTTAGAGTGTTTTTCTGCCCTCCCTTTAAAGTTTGAAAGGGTAGTAGAAATCATTTGTTAGAACCACTTTGTTATAGCATATAAAAGCTTTATACTGTATCAATTTTTTTATTGTTATTATAATATGTAAAAGATTTATACTGTTTATAATTAAATTTATAGTGAAAACTGTAGTTCTATCACTTAGTCAAACAACAAATTAATAGTGTTACTAATATGATTAGTTGCATATTTTCATTATCACACGCAACCTGCATAATTTTTTAAAATTAAAAATGGCCACCCAACCCCTTCTTTATCATAAAAAACAAAATAGTGGTATTATTAATGTGATTAGTTGTTATATTGTCATTATCACACACGATCGGCACAATTTGTTTCAAGCAAAAATGGCCACCTAACCCCTTTCTTTATCATAAAAAACAAAATAGGGGTGCCAAGGTCAATTGTCGCAAAGAGATATGTTTGGAATTTTATGAAAAATCATTGTCACGTTAAAATGCTAATAAAAGGCGGACCAAAAGCAAAAACAAACTAACCATTAAAGGTCAAAAGAAAGAAAACACTGCCAATAATATTTAAGATAAGAATGACAAAGTAATGCTTACTCTCTATTTCATTCGATCATTTGCACCATTTCGACCTCTTCTGATTCTGAACAGCAACTTCTCCTTAATTCGTCCTCTCGCACAGTCCTTCAAGGTAACTATCTGAATCTAATTTGCTCTTTTATGTGATTCACTTGCATATTCTTATATATATATATATATTAATCTTCTCTTCTTCTTTAATTAACTCAATTTGGCCGTTCAAATCTTCACTTAAATATGTTGTCTGAATTAGATAGGGAAAAGAATTAGGGCTCTTTTGAGGACTTCAAAATATTTGTATTATGATGTTTAATTTTCTTTTGGGGAAAGTCTTTTGTAAATCTTTGCTTAATTTAATGCAAACGATTTATTGGAATTAAATATTAATCATTAGATGGAGGAATTTGACCTGGTGCATTTTGCCGAAGTTCAATTGATCTCGTTCTTGTTCTACCTTAGGTTTTATTTTCATGGCAAGTGAAGGATCTGCTGATGAAATTTATTTGTGTTAGTTTCATATAGTTGTTCGGGAATATAGATTCTTTTTGGTTTTGTGACATCAGATTTGATTGTTATTTGCTTTGATACAGAGTTAGAAATTTGCACTTTTATTTTCGATTGACCTAGCTCTGCTTATATTGGGGCATTCCGATTTTAGGGTTAAGAGTTAGAGATATAAATACAAAGAGTCTGGAAGGCATGGAGTGTGTGATTTATGTTGTCGGCAACGTTTGAAAGTAGATGCGCCTGTACATTGAGAGAGAATTACTATTACAAATCTTGTGTGTCCTTGTTTGATTGTTTTTTCTTCACTTTTTTTTAACAAGTATTCCTTCATTTGATTTTACACTTCAACTACTGTAATTTGAAAAACTAATCAAGTGGAAGAAAGAAAATGCGTAACTAATTTCTGCATTCATGGATTCTTGCAGCATTCGGTTCAAATGGCTCGATCTGCATTGGATGAGATGTCAGATTCTGGTGCATTTGCAAGAACTGCATCCACATTTCGTAACTTCATTTCACGAGACCCAAATGCCCAATTCCCGGCCGAATCCGGGAGATATCATCTGTATATTTCGTATGCTTGTCCTTGGGCTTCTAGGTGCCTTGCATACTTGAAGATCAAAGGACTTGAGAAAGCCATCAGCTTTACAGTATGTTTTTTTAATTAACTTGCCTGTAGTGATGTGCACATTTGTTGTATCTGAAATCAATTAATCTTGTGCATTGAACTTGTTGCTCAGGCAGTCAAACCCATATGGGAAAGAACCAAACAAAATGATGAACACATGGGTTGGGTTTTTCCTGCTTCAGATACAGAGGAACCAGGAGCTGAACCTGACCCTTTGAATGGAGCAAAAAGCATCAGAGAGCTTTATGAGCTTGCAAGTACAAACTACACCGGAAAATACACTGTTCCTGTACTGTATATTCTCATATATAAGTGATCCTTTTGGTCTCTGTCTTTCTTGTTGTTAGTATGAGAGCATCATTGTTCTCATATATTTCTGAATTTAACCAACCATATATGTGGACCCTTACTCTTTGATAGGTTCTGTGGGATAAGAAACTCAAGACTATCGTTAGCAATGAGAGTGCAGAGATAATTCGAATGTTTAATATTGAGTTCGATGGTATAGCAGAGAATCCAGATTTGGACCTATATCCTCCACATTTGCAAGCCAAAATTGATCAGACCAATGAATGGATATATGATGCAATAAATAATGGTGTTTACAAATGCGGCTTTGCTAGGAAGCAAGGACCATATGATGAGGTAAGTGCATTACATGTTGCAAGTAATATTGAGGTCTTACGATGTAGTTTCTGGTGTTTATGTTTCTAAAATGAATCCATTTATAGCTACCGTCTATATTTGTGTTTTTTTTCCCCTCTCTCTTGGCAGGCTGTGACAAAGTTGTATGAAGCTCTGGACAAATGCGAGGAGATACTTGACAAGCAGCGGTACATATGTGGGAACACTTTGTCCGAAGCAGATGTTCGGTTGTTTGTGACTTTAATAAGATTTGATGAGGTATAGATATCTGAGAATTTCTAAGCTTTCTTGTTTTATTGTTATAAAATTAGGTCAGTTTTGTTATTTTGTCTAATTCAAAATATATTACAACTAATTAAGAAGTATGATACTCAACAAGACTTGGTCTCTGAGAGACTTCAGCAATGCTTGATTCTAAAATATCATTGTAGGTTGCCAAATATGTTAAAATAAACATCAGAATTTTCATGTTTTTCCTTAGTAAACAACGAACACTGCACTCCTGGAGTGAAAAACAATTAGACTGTTTGGGAACTTGGTTCAAACCAAAAACTTTTGGTTCAAACCAAGTTTGCTACAATTTGTTCTCTCATAAAATTTGAATTGCTAGTGTCTTAAGTTCAAACCAATGGTTTGAACTAGCTTTCCAAACGCCTTAATTGTTACTCTGGTTTTAGAAGGAAAGTCCTTTTGTTAGACTTGAGAGCTGTGCTCACCAGCATCTTTTTCTGATGGAGAACAAGATAATAATATCAGAATTATAAATTATAGGATTTAAGTTATTTTAGGATTTGAGTTATTTTAAGTTAATTTATAATCATCTATTTTAAAAGTCTTACGAGTTCCTTTTTTTTTTCCCCCAAAACAAAGTCTTAGGAGTTTGATTAAGATAGGGAGTTTGACAGGTATATCATGACATATTAGTTTAATTCCCGTTCAAAATGCAATTCGTCGGAACCTCTATATTTACTTTTCCCCTCCACTAGTGAAACATCTTTTCCCAAAATCCTCTTAAGGGGAAAAAAAAAAAACAGAAAACAAAAAACAGAAACATAAGTCTTTTTTAAGTGCTGATCACGTCGAGTTCTGATCCAGAAAAACAGAAACGTAATCCCTTGCCAATACTTCACCATCTATGCCCAGAAGTTCCCCAATCGCTTTATCAATCAGAACCATGGGTCGCATGAATAGTTTTCTAACTGTATATGGGAGCGGTGAGGAATTCTATCCATCAGGGATAGCTGTGAAATTGAAAATACTTTGATCCTGTATGCAGTGGTATTGTTTCCTGGCTGAATGCTCAGCTTGTGGCTGGCCTAATATTCTATTTGACTTTGGACGCATGGGACAATGCATTCTACGAAGCCAAGTTTTACTATTGATCTATAAAGGCTGAATTGAAACTGTACTTTATGAGGCCTGCAGTCCTTTACCCTGTGATCAATCCCGAAATTCTTCTTTTTTGATGCACCTTGATGTAAGCTCTATGACTAGAACCTAGGTTTATGAGTTGTGGCTATGTAATGCTTGTGACATTAACACCTTGACCTGTTATGCTTTAATTAGGACCTTAACCATTGATGCTTTGTTGGAACCTTAGGGCCTTTTTGGGATGTTTTGTGCTTTTGACTTTGGGATGTTTTGTGCTTTTGACTTTTAAGTAATAGAAGAGAAGCATAAGTGAAGGTTTTTTATATAGAAAAGAGCTTCTTGATTTAAGAAGAGCGTTTGAACATGTTTGATTAAATAAGTAAAAAGCTTTTATTGTATGAAAGTACTATAATATATACAGGGATATGAATGGAACTTTTAATTTGTTATTCACAACTAGAAGGTTGTAAATAAAAAAACTTTTCATAAGTACTTCTTCTATAAGCATCAAGGAGGTGGTTTGTTCCAAAAGTGCTCAAGCCAAAAGCCCTATCAACTTGTCTACCTAGACATGCTCAAAAGCAACTTTTGAGCTAAATAAGCCAAAAATAGGTTATTTTAGGCCATTTCTAATGGGGCCTTAACTAACTTTTGATTTACTTTAATGAGAATAATCATAATAATAATGATAATAAAGAAAGCATTCTTCATTGATGTGCCAATCATACACAAAAGAAAAGGAAGAAAAAGAGCACGATGTCGGGTTCCTCCATGCGATGTTGCAGTCACCGCATGATTCCATTCTCTGCTAATCCGATGGTTCACACCAGTAGAGTCCTCTATCTCTGGTCCATGAACTATTAGGATGCTAAATTATAGGATTAAAGTTATCTTAGGATTTGAGTTATTTAAAGTTATTTTTTGTCTATCTATTTTGATTTATTTTAATATAAAAAAGTATTAGGAGTTTGATTCAAATTAGGATTTTATTCTCTATAAATAGCTTATTGATTGTTATCTTATTTAAGACTATGATTAATGAATGATTGAATATCTGCCCTCTAAGTTCTTCTTCTCTCTAAATCCTCTCCCTTAAATCTATTCTATCTGCTTCTATCCCGTTCTTCCTCTATTTTCTCCCTTCTTGTTTTTTCTATTGGTCCTACATCGTCTCTTGGGAATTTACTCAGTTTATGCAAATATTGTTTTTTCTTTGGATTTGTAAGTTTCAAGTCGTAATTTTCTAGTTAGCCATGCACAGGGAAAAACAGAAATATGTGTTGCATAGGTACATACTTCTCTGGAAGTCGTTTCGTTTCTTTTTCCCTGCCATTTCAATAACTAAAGAAGCATATGTTCAATTTCTGGGATTGTTAGCTCAGACACTGTTTGATGCATTTTGGTTGAAAATAGTAAAGGCCTTGAACATGTCGGGAGCAAAAACTTTAAACCTTACGAGATGTTGGAGATTATTGCATTAGTGAAGCAAATAGGATATTGGGGAACGCAGTTGGAATTGCAGTTTGTAGTTCCAATCAACTTTTGATTTAAATTATGTGGAGAAAAAAAACTGTAGCAGAAGTTGGTTGGAGCAAAAACTTGAACAAGTCAGGCGCAAAAACTTGAAACCTTAAGAGATGTCGGAGATTATTAACACGAATTCCAACTGTGTTCCTAAATGCATGAAATCTTACCGTGAAAATTTCACATTGGCCTAGAGGCTCAGCACTTTGATATTGATTTTTCCGCAATTGCAGGTTTATGCGGTTCATTTCAAATGCAACAAGAAGCTGCTACGTGAGTACCCAAATTTGTTTAATTACACCAAAGACATGTTCCAAGTTCCTGGAATGAGCAGCACGGTCAACATGCGACACATAAAGCGGCACTATTACGGAAGCCATCCTACAATAAATCCATTTGGCCTCATTCCTTCTGGTCCAGATATCGATTATTTCTCTCCCCATGACAGAGAGAGGTTTTCTAAATAGTTTGTATATATTGCATGGTCAGGTTTTCGTGCCTTTATGTTGTATGAGTTTGTTTGATATGAGCATCCATGCTACTTTACATCTTAATGAACAATATCTCGTGCCTTGATGTTGTATGAGTTTGTTTGAGATGAGCATCTATAATGCTTTACATCTCAATGAACAATATCTTGTGTGTTATCAGAATACTATCAGTAAAAATGATAGCCATTTTTCGTCACTGTTGGGAAAATTTAATAGATAACTTTATCGTGTGTGTGTGTGTGTGTGTGTGGGTTTTTTTTTTTGGTCAAAGAAGTCCTGCTCCAGTGGCCGGACAAGTCATCTACTTAAAAGAGCCCTCTACTTGAAAAGGCCTTTCGCATGAATGGAAGCTCAAGTACTTTTTTCTACACTTTTCTTAAGTGCCTTCTTTTCATACGTGCCTAGCTGTTGAATTTTTTATTCAAAAAATTTTAAGATGTGTTTAAGTGCATGGTTTAAACTAAATATTTGAATTCTAATCATTGTTGTAATTTTAATTTTATTGATATTATAATAAAACTAGTCTAAATCAAAATTGTTTGTTCGAATTCGTGTTTTCAAACACACTATTAGTTTATTTTATTGATTAATTATTTGAGAGAAAGTTATTTTAATTAAGCAATGAGATTAAAAAAAAGTTTTTTATGAAAACTACATCTGATATAAAAAATATATATTAGTAAATTGTGAGAAAAATTTAAACGGGGACATATTTGAGAATAACGTTAGATTTTAATAGAGACAAATTAGACGTAAAAAAGTACTCCAATGACATATTTAAAATACAAACTTTTAATAAAAATGCTAAAAAGAAGGGTGAAAACGAAAGAGAAAATATTTACGGAATAAAAAAAAAAGTTTAAAAGAAAAGAAAAACTAAAAAGAAGGGCAAGAATCAAAAAGATAAAATATATGAAGAAGAAAAAAAAATTGAAAAGCAAAAAAAAAAAAAAAAAAAAGATGTGCTTAACCTCACTTTAGTTGAGCAAGTAAATAAATAAAAAGGTTATTTATGATAACTACATTTGACATAAAAAAATGTACATTAGAGAATTGTGAGAGAAAAATTTAAACAGGGATATATCTGAGTATTGGAACATATTTGAGGGTATTGGTTTTTATAGAGACAGATTAAATGAAAAAAACACTTCAATGACATACTTTAAAAATATAAATTTTTAAAGAAAGGTAAAATAGAAAAAGATAAAGGTGCTGTTTGGTTGTCTTTTTAAAATGTTTTTTTGTCATTTTCAAAAACACAAAAAATGAAAACATTTTCAAAACAATGTTTGGTTAACAATTGTGAAAACTAAAAAAGAAAAAATTAAAAAAAAAAACCAAATTTTTACTCTAGATTTTGAAAGAAAAGAACAAAAACCGTTTTCAACTTTTTTTTTTCTCCTTTCCTTCGACTCTTTGAGCCTCCTCCCACTCCTTACTATCACCCAACTACCCCAAAACCCATCCCTCGTTGAATTCCTCTTCACCCATGTCGATGCTCAGCCTAGTCAGAGCCACCATCGAAGTCCCTCACAATTGTTGAATCACGGAGGCACGATCTAAATCACAGAGGACTGTCAATCTCCATGAGAGGGTCGTCGATGCGAGAGGGCCATCAATTTTGAGGGGGTGGGGTTGGGTTCGTCGGGGTGGGGCTGGGCTGTCGGGGCCTATCAAGGGTGGGGCTGGGTTCGTTAGGGTGGTGCTAGGCTGGTCGAGGTAGGACTGGGCTGGTCGGGGCAGGGTAGAGTGGGGTGGGGCTAGGTCGTCACCAGCGTCAAGATCTCATCGTCTTGTTTTTTTTTTTATTCTAATTAATATCATTAATTAGTGTTATTTAAATTAAATTTTGTTTTGTTTTTATTAATAATTTTTTATAAAAAAATGTTGTTTTTAAAAACAAACCACTATATGCAACAAAAAGCAATTTCAAAAACTGTTCTAGCATATTTTTCTCAACATTTTCATTTTTAGTTTTTTTTTTTAAAACAAAAACCAAAAGAAAAACACTACTAAACGACCCCAAAATATTTGGAGAAGAAAAATAAAAAAAGTTGAAAACAAAAAAAAGGGACCAAAACATATGGTTCTATTAACACGTACAAGGTGAATAGTAAATTATTGACCCTTTTATATAGAGCCGGCAATTTTATATACGTTATGATGACACGATATGAAAACGACATGAGATAAATGGGTTTGGACGGCACGTTTATTAATTAGGCCATAAATGGGTTGGCACAAATAACACAAAAATAAACAGGCTGGATTCGTACTAATATGTTTAACATGCTTTAACACGTTTAATTAAATGGACCGTAAACATGTTGACACGTCGCGACATGACCTGCCCGTTTATAACACATTTAAACTTAAAAATTAAAATATTTGAAATATTAGTAGCATGTTAGTATTAATTAGATATTGTGTTTTTGTTAATTTTCTTTATTGGTTTTTTTTTTAAATTTTTAATTTTTTTTAAATTTTTATTTAACTCGGTTATAAACGTGCCATATGTGTGTTGTTATCGTGTTAACCCGTCACGGCCCGCTTAGTAATCGTGTTAATCATGTTGTGCTATGTTACGCATATCATAGGCAGGTTGTGTTCGTGTTTGTATTTTTAACACGTTTATTAATCGTGTTGTGTTCGTGTCCGGCCTAAACATGTCATTCTATAAACGTGCTGACAAGAACACAACACAAACACGAATTTTGCTCTTACTTCTATATAGCAAAGATTCTTAAAGAAGCATCCATAAACAGTGTCACAAGAGATTTGTATAGAAAGTTAATTGTTCAACAGTCCCCTAATGTTGCATTAAAAAAACCTCCTTTTCACGAAACATGATTTCGACTCTCATGAAGATGGAAAAATAAAAATCATTAAAAAAATGCACTTTAATGCTCCATGCCAAAAGCTATTACATTTTGGCAACCGTTTTGATATTTGAAATCGACTTTAGTTTACAAAACAATATATGATAGGCTCGTGAAAGAATTGCATCTAGGAATGCAAAGATGACGACTCGCCAGTTAGAATCCCTAGCACTAAGAGCACCTGTAGTAAATTTCAAACAATTACCTTGATTTTGACATCTTCCTCTACCAACTTGTGAGCAATTTAACCCTCATTTGGTCCACTGGTTGATTAAACCTTTTGATTTAAACAGAAGAATTTGAACCGTGTAATTTAATTTGTAATTCAAATTAACGTTCGAATATACAGTTAAAGTATTAATTTGAATAAAAAATCCAAATCGAGTTTGTATTTAGATGAGTATGAAACCTCTAGTTTTAAACATGAAAAATTATTTGATTGAAAAATAAATATAAAATATGTAAAAAAAGTTATTTAATTAAAAAATAAATACAAAATAATAGTGTTAAGTTACAAATATAAATATGTATGAGTATGAATAAAAAAATCCATACAGTTAAAGTATAAATACGAAATAACGTTCGAATATACAGTTAAAGTATTAATTTGAATAAAAAAATCCAAATCGAGTTTGTATTTAGATGAGTATGAAACCTCTAGTTTTAAACATGAAAAATTATTTGATTGAAAAATAAATATAAAATATGTAAAAAAAGTTATTTAATTAAAAAATAAATACGAAATAATAGTGTTAAGTTACAAATATAAATATGTATGAGTAAAATTAGTTTTCAATATTAGTTCGAAATGCTGAAACATAGGAGGGTTTGAATTCTAAGTCAAACAATTCAACCCAAGTTGAATTGTTGCTTTAGTTTGAATTAAATGTTTTACCAAACACCAATTCAAACTGTGAGAACCGCTTAAACTGAATTAGATTAGACCGAACCAATGTACCAAACACCCCAATTAACCCTCTTCCCACACCACTCAAACCCGCCGCCTTTTGGTCATTTTTCCAATGACGATTTGCATTCCAGTAATGGTTGAATTGCTAACACAATAAAAGGTTCAACCTTTTCTAGTATTTGAATTCTGTCATGGCTTATATGATAAAAAATGTCTTCTTGGACTGAGAAGTTTTATTTAATGACTAATCAAGGGGCTATTGCACGTTAGTTATTTGCAATTAAGCTTGCAAGTGTTACAGTCCTAATTTCCTAAATATTATCACCTTATCAATGCATTCCAAATTCTGAAGCGTGTCATCTATTTTGAATCCAAGACCAAGATCATATTGTTTTGCTCGTTGCTTCTTCAAGTCCTTCGATTTCGCTCAGTTCAGTTGCTGAATATGACCTCCCATGCATGACATAGCATCAATAACGAAAGGCCAAAAAAATACGTTTTTACATTAAAAAAAAAAAAAAACATATCCACAGTTTGACAAGCCACAATAAAAGCAGCAACTTGATAAAACTACCAAGGCCAGGAGAGCTAGAGTTCTTCAAACACTATCTAGACTTATAATTAAATAACAAATGATTCTACATAGGAAACATAATCAACAACCAAGCTTCGGATGTTCATTGCCTCGTGAAGCTTGGTCCTAAGTCCTAAGTCAACTACCTAAGATTTTAAGATTCTATTTGGGAGAGCTTCGTAGAACCTACTTTTGGCTTTTCGAGTCCAAAAGTTGCTTCTAAAAGTGTTTAGGTGATCTATCAAAAATGTTTTGGCTCTTCAAAAAGTGTTAAGATTCTACAGAGTTACTGATTTAGGACCGGAATAGAATTTAGAACGAAGATAGAATTTAGCGAGAAAAATATAACTAAAGGGAGAAACAAAACCAGAAAAATAGAAACAGAACCCTCAAGAGAAGAAAACACAGATAGAATTACCATCGAAGGTATTTATAAGATCGAAACTAACAAAAAGATGCAGTCGACTAAATTTAAAATAATCCTACAAGATAAATCTAAATCTAAATTTTAAATATCTCCTAATACATAACAATACTAATTTAAATTAAAATTCAAAAATTTGTTTCCTCATCAACAATCAAGCCTGGTGCAGCCCCGAGAATCGCTGGACTAAAGAATCAATTCATTTCCACTGGCCAAGTATAGTCATATAAGAAAGTGGCTTCTAAAGAATATCATACAAGTCAAGTGTTGAGTCCAAAACAATTTTCCAACTCCCACTACCCTAGTTCAGAATCCTGAATCCTCTCTTGAATCCAGATTGTGGGATAAAACTCACTCTTCCACACATTGTAACTTTCCCCAAAAAAGCTCTTGTACCCAGAAGGAATTTTTCCTCATAAGTACATGGCCTTTCCATGCTCATTGGTTCTTTAAGAGACATATTTTTCGTCAATAAGTAAGGAGCCCTTTCATTAACAAACCCTTAGAACACCTTCCATACAAATAATAAAAAGAAGAATTTGAATACGAAATCGGGTCATCTTTAAGATTAAAAAGGAGTGTGTAAATGGGTCAATAACTAATTAAATTGCAATTTCAAGTTCAAATTGGAAAACAGGAAGCAATGAACTAAGACACACCAACAATCTATGAGGAGGTGCTCATCCTCATCTGCTAATGAAGTGGAATGCTTAAAAGCTCCCCCATTCTAAAGAAAATGGCCTGTTTGGCGGCAAAGCAAACATCTCCTAACTCCTAACAAAAATTCCTGCCAAAGCAAATAATGAAACAGTGACATATTAATAATATATAATTGTATGTACAAGAAATGCTTGTTTAAACGTATATATAAAGAGCATATCTCAACTGCAAATTTCAATCGAAAATCCAACAATTTTTTGGATACCTCAAGTGTAATTTGATATTGCTTCCAGTCCTACTCTGGTCTCGCGGCGAACCATTTGCACAAATTCCATCATCCTCGGAGAAAACTTTTTCTTCTCCATGGGTCATCTTATTTTCACCGAATTGAAACAACTCCAATTAAAATTGCGTGAATAATAAATTAAAAAAATCAAATTAATTCGTGAAATTTTCAGTGACATTTTCACCATATTAAGAATATTGAAAATGCACAATTAATAATACAGAAACAAAATCTGAAAATATGAATACGCCGACATCAATTTAATCGATGCAAACGAAAAAAAAAAAAGAAAGAAAGAAAAAGAAAGGCACTAACTGGGGAATAAGAAAGCGTAGGGAAGTTAGGGAGAGAGTTGAAGTGAGGAGAGGCAGATAGAAAGAGAGAGCTGGGCTTGTTGGCACTGAGAGCGCTTGAGTGCGGTCCCAGCGCTGGAGCAGAGGCTACGGACGGCCTGGCACTCGTCAGGGCAGGCGGCCGAGACGAGGCACTCCGCAAGGGCGCGGTTGAGGTGGCGGCAAGCCGAGTCACGCACAGGACCAGGCGGCATCCGCCGGTTGCAATCGCCCAGCGCCCGCTGCAGCCTCTCGCACCTCCGGATCTCACTGCCTGGGCCTTCTGCTCCGGCATCGCCTGTGGCGGTCGTCATCCTGTTTTCGCCACGCATCTGTGCGTCCACGTGTTGAGGCTCGTGTTTTTCCTTGATGTTTCCTCTGCCGTTTGCAGCTATTTGCTAATATATTCGGATGTTTTGGAACAACTCCCGTGTAACGCTTTAAAAAAAAGGCATTTTAAAAAGTGGCTTTAAAAAAAAATTATTATAGATAAATAATTTTTTTTAATATTTTTTAATGTAAAAATATATATTTTTTAGGTATAAAAATTATTCTAGTTTTTTTTTTCTTTTCATTCTGTTGAGGTTCCTCTTCTTGTTACAGTTATTTTCGTCTTTTTTTTGAAAAAAACTGAAACAATTTATCTACCTAAAAAAATGTATTTTTTTATGCAAAAAAAAAAAGAGGTCATTTCCTTAATTAAGAATTCTTTTTGCCCTTTTTTCAAATGCTTCCCTAAAAAAACTATAGTAGGAAGTTTTTATATATTACAATATTTAAATTTAAGTAGATAGTTTATTACCCTCTTAAATTTTTTATATAATAGTTTATTTTTTAAGAGATATTTATCTTTTTGTATTCTTTATTTTTAGTTTATTAAAAAATTGTACCTTTTTTTTGATAGAGTAACTTCTTTTGCTTTGTTTTGTTTTTTTTTTATCTTTTTATATATGCACAATCAATATATCATATTAAATTCAATATACAAATTTATATTATATCTCCATCAATAATTGATTTTGAACTTTAAAATGATCAAATTCTTCTTGTATAAAACATAAAAAAAAACTAAGAATATGAAAATAAAAATTAAAAATTAAAAAACACAAAAAATCAATTTCCAAATATTTTTGAGGTCAACCCTTTGGTTTAAATTTTTTTTAAAGCTTTTAAAATTCTTTGTTTTTCTATTTGAGGGTATATTGAATATTTTAGGTCAAAATTGAGGATTGATAAAAAAAATATAAATTAATGTATTTATCTAACATGAAGGCGTATATTTAATGAGATCAAAATTAAAGGTTTAGTTTTTTTTTAGTAAGCTTAAAACTCAAGCTATGAAAAGGTAAATAATCTAAAGAAATAAAATTTCATAAGGGATGAGTAAATTACATAATTATGCTTTATAGTTGTAATGATTTCTCAATTTGTTTCTCTCATTTAAAAAACTATAAAGGTATTTTTGAATTTAAAAAAATTATTTCAATTTCATCCCTTACATAATTTGTAAATAAAAAATAGTAAAAGAATGTACTCCTTAAATAGTTTATGAGAAATATTTTATAGATTTAAAAAACATAAATAATCCTAAAATAAAACACATCAACCAAAAGCTACATTAAATAGTGGTTATGGGCTATTTTGAGGTTGGGTGTGGTTTTAATTATCATACTTTTATTTTGAGGTTATCACAAAATTATACTTTTTATTTTCAACTATATCAAATTTTGACTACATTTCAAAGTCATGTTAATAATTTTTTTTTTCTAATTAAGGGTTGATTTTGATTATGCAAATAACCTAAATGTACATCAAACATTTTTCTCTGATTTTTTTTTTTTTTTTTTTAAGGTTGTTAGGACAAAGATGGGATGGCATAGTGTGGGTTCAGGGCCGAGTGTCCTTCTCCACTCCTTTCCCAACAGGGAAAACTCGCCCCATCGTAAATTCAGGGTAGCCAACGAGTAACCTAGTTATTGCAATAAATGTTTTATTATTTCAATATTCAATATATCTATCATATACACTCAAAAGTTAGCATAAAATAAAAAAGAATAATTACACACTTTTAAATTAGATAGCTAAGATCTAAGTACTCATGTTACAAAAATACATGCTTAATCATATTCATTTAAAAAGTATACTGTAATTTTTATGAATTAAAATATTAAACAAGTGAATTTTAGGTGGGGACTGGGTTATTCTAAAAAAAATAAAAAAAATAAAATTAACAGTGATTAAACTAGAAAACTATTAATGGCTAGTTCTATGCACACACTTTTGGAGGCGTACGGCTAGGATCTCGTCCTTCGACATCCATGAACCAAGCCACACTGGCAAACCCATGTGGGTTGTGGTTTAGTGGGTTTAGTGGGTGATAAGTAAGCAGAAGGGCTTGTTCACCATGGCCCAATCTAATTCTAATCTCACTTAGGAGATTAAACTAATTGGGTTAAAATAAAAAAAAAAGTGATGGAGAAATCAACCTAATATCTTATTTTCTATCCTTAGATATCAAAATAAGTTAGGCAGCATACCACCAATCCACTATTAGGTTCAACCATTTTCCTTCCTTTTAATTCATATCATTTCTCCTAACTAAAAGGTCAAAGTGCTCTTATATAACATATATTTGGTTAACCCTAACCCAAAATACTTCAGAACAATGGAGTTTTTTTTTATTAATTGGAAGTGGTATGTTTTCAACTTTCTCATAGAATTAATAAAATTGAAAAACAATACCATAGAAGTGGTATTTTCTCAAATTGACCCTACATATCAGCTTTTAAAAAAAAAAACCAAGCCTAAAAGCCCATGAATTGGCCAAAGAACAAAAAAAAAAAAAACTACAAAAGAAACAAAAAAAACCTTAAAATATGATTAGATTCATGTAAAAAAAAAAATAAAAATCCCCGGAGCAGCTCTGACATACATTGGGAGCCTCTACAGCTATGCTCTAGGGTGGCGCTTTGGCGCGTCAGACTCCATCTGTTATTGGCAAAATATGGAAAGGCAAAGTTCCACTTCCTGGGAATAGACTGATGCCCTGAAATAGTGTAGAGATTGCATATTCAACACTGGTTAACCTCACACATCTTGATCCAGAGTTGGAAACCTAAAAAGGGGGTTGATCAACTTAAAAAAAAAATGGATTTTTGTCCTCAAAATACGTCATTTTCAGTAAGACCAAAAAAAAAAGTCATGCTTATAGAGCCACTTGATGAGTTTGCTTGGGGGGAAATCTGAATGCAAGTCTAATTTTAACATAGAGCATATTTTCCAAAGCAACAATAGGAACTTCTCCTCCTTTTTTCTTATAAATACATACCTTTTCCCTTCATTTCAACACACCTAGAACACCAAGATCACTCAAATTTCTCCATTAGCCAAACTCTGGCCATTTTTATCCTCACTCTTTCTGTCTAGTTTTCTTCCCCTAAGTCTGCACCCTTTAGAGTTAGATGCCTCTTTCAAGGTTTGTGTCTTTTGGACCTTACTGATCTTAGAGAGTTCTCACTAGGACTGTGCCTTTTGGACCTTACTGATCTTAGAGAGTTCTCACTAGGACTGTGCCTTTCGGACCATAACTGCTTTGAGTGTCCTCTTGATATCTCCACTAAAACATTTCTAGGAAAAGTTGCAAGGTTTGGCCCTTCGAACATGTGAACTCTTGGAAAGCAATCCCTTGGACTTCTAGGACATTTCTCCAACCTTTTTCTTTGAGAGACGATCCTCCATATCCCTTTGAGACACCACTAGCCAATAGCCTTAAATCCCCCAAAGCAACTTTGCTATGGGAGACATCTCCATCAACTTTTTGCTTACCACTCTCATCATAGTTCGCTCACATAAAATTCTACTTTGTTCTTTTGGTCACGCTTTGTAACGACTCTACCTAGCCATTACTTAAACTACTTAAGCGTATTCTTAAATGTATACTTGTTAAGATTACTTAAATTTGCAAAACACTTTTTTTAAAACATTACTAAGTTAAATAACCTTACTAATTAATTTTGAATTGTTCTTACATTTGTTGCAAAAAAAGTTAATAACATATTCTTTTAACATATTAGTCCTAAGGTTATACGGACTGAGGCTGCAGTGCTACAACCTTGGTCTCCAAAAATATACAAATATAGTTTCAAACATACTATTTATACTTAATTAAAAGTCATAATTAACAAAAACTATATACGAAATTAAAGTACATATGGAATCCATTGCCTATCTTCACTGCTTGTCTGCCGCTGTGCCATTGTTTATTAGATGTTAGTTGCATGTTGCTCACTTACAGTATAAACATACTTGCATAAGCTTTCTCTCAGCAAGTAGAAACTATATCTCGCAAAAAATTTAAGAAGACATATAGTAAAACAAACATGTGCTTGTAATGCTTCATTATGATTATAACATTATTCTTATGGGCTAGAGTATTTGTAATAGTTGTGCACAATCATTAGGAAGTTAGGGTTTGTAAGATCACCAATGACACTAGGATTTAAATTAGTATTCATAACATAAATCTTCTCGTAGGTAAAAAGGCTGATACAACACTCAAATTTAACTTGTTCTTATAGGTTTTATAGAACTTATTAGTGAGCATGTAGTATGATATGACATTGCATACTATAATATAAGGCATATACATGGATGATAAGTGCTAAATTGGTTATAATTTTCTATCAAGTTTCCATTTTTCTTTTGGCTTTATTCTTGAGTAATTTCTGTTTATTTTGTTATTTTGTGTCTTGTAGGTATTTAAAGACAACAAACTTAAAAATGGATGAAAATTGGGATTTTGAAGCTCAATAATTGCATTTATTTATCTTGAAGGACAATTGGTGGCAAAAATTGAAGTTTAAGGAATTTTTGGGCTAAAAATAAAGGCTACAGCTGAAATTAGGTGCACCTCCACAAGAAAAAAAAACTCCACAGCCGCACCTGAGTATAGAGGGCCCATGGCCCCATAAAGAGCAACCCTTGCAGCTGCGCTAGACAGCCTGCAAGTAAGCGGCCACAAGCATTGAATGGTGCCCCCCATGCGTAGAAGAAAAATTTGAAGTTTATGCCTTAACGATGCGCACGGCTGCCTACAATGATTTGTGCCACCACTCATGTCCAACCTGTAGTGTAAGTTTGCATGTGACCGCAAGAAGGTAAGTGTGCCCTTGCGCATCCCGGCCTATGGTTCCAATTTTTGACTTAAAATTACCCATTTTCAACCTTATTACCAAAGCCTATAAATACCTCACTGAGGACACAAAATTATATAAGTTTGTATCATTTTTCCCTTAGGTTTTAGTAGTCTTAAAAGATGAAAAAGAAAAAGAAGAAGGGAAAAAAAAAGGAGAATCAATGGTTGCCCAGAAGAAGATTGTCTGTATAGAGATTCTTAAAGACACAACCTAGTTCTTTCTTTCATTCTCTTTTCTTTTTCATTTATTTTATTTTATTTTTCAATGTTTTTAGTTTAGTTTTGTTTCGGTTGAAAGGGATTTCGAAACCCTAGACATAATTATATAACTAATTTTTAGAATTACTTTTTGGTTTTTCAATTGATATTGTTTATGTTCTTATATTTTTATTGTTTGTGATTATTTTCTTATTTTGTTTAGGTGTGCAACTTAATTGAACTTGAATTTAGTCTATTGCTATATTAGGAGACTTGATCTGTAATTGTTTTGATTTTGTAATCACTAGTAGCAAATTGCAATAGTATAATTACAGGAGGTTTCATTAATTACGATGAGGAACATCAACTAGGTTGAGCAATCCGAGCTTGTATGTTTGTTATCTAGATCAACCTATCTTTTTTAACATAATGCTTCTGTTGAATTAACTCTAAAGAGCTTATTCGAGGTTATTTGAGGGAAAGAGATTAAATACAAAGCTTGTTTTATTTAACGACTAAGTAAGGAGAGATTGGGATAACAGAACTTATGGTTATTTATGGCTGGTAGTTTCAATAAAAAATTAGATATAATTCTATAAGTAATTGTATGGTTATTGTTTAGTGGTGGCGAGTGATTCTTTAACCAGTTCTATCATCATTGTTTTGTTTTACTTTATTTTATTGTGTTTTCTTTTATTTTGTAATTTAGTTTAAATCCAAAATCCCCCTTTGTGTTTAATTATATTGTGCCTTAGGTTGTTTAGCGTTGATAGCTAATTAATTAGACCAAATCCTTTACGGGAACGACCCTTCCTTAACACTATACACAATAACGACATACTCTTAGCAGGGTTTAATTTGGGGCTTCCCTTGAGGCTTACCAAATTTTGGCACCATTGTTGGGGATTCTTTCCTATTTAATTAGTTATCTTGTTTTGTTAGTTTTAGTTAATTTATCTTGTTCTTAGTTTTAATTAATTTTTCTTTTTGGTCAAAAAAATTAATTTAAAATTAATTTGTAATTTTAGTTTTTGTATTTGTTTTGTGAGAGGTATTTCGAGATGATACATCGATAGGTCCTCACAAGTTTTGCCCAACAAGACTCAAAACTATTGTATAACACTTGGTGGAGATACAAAGACTTGCTCATCTAGTTTCCATATCATGGGTTCTCAACGGAGTGGCAACTTCAATTCTTCCTTGATAGCTTGTGTATGACAACAAGATAATGGGTTGAAAGGAGCAACGATACCATCTGTTTCTACCAATAATCTATGGATGAAGCCTCCTTCATGTTCGAAGACATGGTTGAATATGATCAATGGAGTTGGAATTGTTCAAGGACCAACCAAAGTTGAGAGGACGATTACTATAACTTAAAGCCATGGGTTAACACTCAATCTTATGATGTAGGGGTTACAAACCATCAATGGAGGAGCCTTGGTAGACCAACCACTTATAGGTATATCTTTTGAAGACCTAATTGGGGTCTTGGCTATTGACACATTATAATTTCAAGAGGACATGACCACTAGTCTTGACAATTTGCAAAGTCACATGGATCAATTGGCTAGTTTTATAAGTAGGTTGGAAGAACAAGGAGATAATCAAACGGTGGAAAATATGGTGTGGCATGAAGATGAGATGACCCAAACAACTTCGGTTAGGAGAGTAATTTTCCTAACATGGGAGTTTCATGAGAATTTGAGCCTTTAGAGGTAATCGAGCTTCAGGATGAACATATGGAAGCCTTTGATATTGTTTTAGCTTAACACTTAGACACTCATAAGGTTGAGACCAATTTAGACCTTCTAAGTCACTAGACGCCCATCCAAAGCTGGGAGTTCTATGAAGATCAAATTTCAAGCATAGTTTTGGAGAATCAAGTAGAGAGGAAGAGCAATTGGAAGGGTTCTTATTCGAGAAATTTCTTCATGAAGCCTAATCATAAAACCCATTGGAGGATAATGAACCATATGCAACCATCGATTTGATGTCATCGATGGTCATATCATATATACTACCAACGGATCCTTACTTTCCATTGGCGTCACCTCTACCATACATCCTCCATGAGCTTAAACAAGAATCAAAGTTTTCCTTCCAAGCATATCAATCAGGATTGAGTCAAGTTGGAGTGATGTGACGAATTTTACAAAATCTTGCCAAGCTTGAGGCATTTTCCATCAAGACTTATATGTGTTATTCTATGACACATTCTATGATTGGAAGTCGCTTTTTGATGCCACTTCTCTACATCAGGCTAAGTACATTAAACCAAGCACTTTATGGGAGGCAACCCAACAGAGGGAGAGCACACAATACCAGACTTAATCTTTCTAACTCTCCTCTATTTTATTTTTTATTATTTTTGTGCTTTTATTGTTTTTATTTGTGTAGGTTGTTTCTCTTTTCTTCTATGCTTGGTCTTACATTGAGGGCAATGTAAGGTTTATGGATGGGGGAAGGATTTAGGATTTTTATTTTTCTTTTCATCAGGTTTTCTTGTCTTAAATTTAAAAAGAACCATAAAATTTAATTTTTTTTTGTAAAATTTTTCCTTTTAGTTTAGTACTTTGTGTCATTCTTGAGTCTTAGGATACCTTTAGACATCTTTGATCAGAACTAAGCACTAGTTTTTATGGTCTTGATTGATTACAAGTGTTGAGTTAAATCTTGATGTCATTCTTTTGTTAATATGTTTTTATGATAATTATACTCACATGTAATTTGATAAAGAGGCTTACATGTTAGATTAAGTGGATTCTTATACCCTCATTTTAATCAACATTTTAATTTGTCTTGTCAAGGTTGAATTTTAGAACTCTTATGGAGGTCTTTCGAGATGAATGGTTGATTGAGCATCACTTGAAAAGGGATTAAAGCACTAGGATTCCTAGCATCAAGGCCAAATTAGGTAGAGTTCTGGTTGATGATCCAGGACAACATCCCCCTAGTAAGCCAAATTGAGCTTTTCATGTAGACCTTTTTCTTTAGCTAACCACATTATCTCTTTAACTAGCCCATTCATTTATATCCTTTTCCCTTGTTCTAAAAATGAATTGGAGCTTAGAGACTTATTACATGATTTAAGGTAGATTTTGCAAGGAATTGGGTTGGCAATAAAAGACAAGTATGGGGGAGGGAATCGAATTGAGAAAAAGCAAAGAAGAGGAATTTTTGTAAGGATAGCTCAAGAGAAAAAAGGGATAATGAATGAAAAAATGAAAAATATAAAAATCAATCAAAAAGAAAAAAAGGAGAAAGAAAAAAATTAATAGCTATTTTGAGCTTTCCTAGAAAGAAAAAAATTAATAGCTATTTTGAGCTTTCCTATCATATTTTAGGTGTTACAAGGGTATTTAGAATGATGAAAAGGCCCAACACATTAATATTTGGCCTATATGAGATTTTATGTGGTTTTGAGAGGTATGTCATTGAAGAATTTTACGATGTCTTTAATTCTATGAAGTCTTTAAGACCATTGTAAACTCTATATCCTTTTTTTTTCTTTTAGCTACTATCCCTTGGCTCCATTACAACCCGTATTAAAGACCTTTTTGATTTTAGGTGATGCCTTCGATGTAGTGGAGATTCGTACCGAAGGCATAGCCCATGACATTTAATCTTTGCAACCAAGATTGGATGATCATTTCTATAAGAATTATAAGGGTTTTAACTTTTACAAAACATGTGCTATCTCAATATTGGTAACGATAGTTAATTCATACACATATGAGTATGATTGTTATAGGATATATTAGCTCAGGAATAACTAATTGATTTAATGCAATATTTGTACGATATATTAGTCCATAGCTCTTATTGTTCTCTAAGGTAAAAGGTTGAAAGGTTAGTTTTCTTTGTTTATGTTTTTGTTATTCTGTTTTTCGCGTTAGGTTTGCTAGAGGATGAGCAAAGGTTAAGCGTGGAGGAATCTGATAAGTGCTGAATTGCTTATAATTTTCTATCAAGCTTCTTATATTTCTTGACTTTATTCTTAAGTAATTTATGTTTATTTTGTTACTTTGTGTCGTGTAGCTATTTAAAGGTGACAAGCTTAAAAATGAATGAAAATTGGGATTTTGAAGCTTAATAGTTGCATTTATTTATCTTGAAGGACAACTGGGGGCAAAAATTGAAGTTTAAGGAATTTTTAGGCCAAAAATAAAGAATACAGTTGAAAGTAGGGGTGCCCATGCGAGAAAAAAAACTTCCCAGCTGTGCTAGAGCATAGAGAGCCTATGCCCCCACGAAGAGCAGCCCTTGTGGCCGTGCCAGACAGCCTGCAGGTGCCTGGCCACAAGCACTAAATAGGGCCCCTACGTGTAGAAGAAAAATCTGAAGCCTGTGCCCTAACGATACGTGCAGCCACGCACAATGGTCTTGCCACCGTGCATGTCCAGCATGCAACATACGAGAATCAACCCTTCACGTATGGCCGTGAGAAGCTAAGTGTGCTCCCACGTGTCCCTGCCTGTAGCTCCAATTTATGACCTTTTTTTTTTATACTCAAAATTACCCTTTTTAGCACTTATTACCAAAGCCTATAAATGTCTCACTAAGAACATAAATTTATATAAGTTTTTATTAGTTTTCCCTAAGGTTTTAGTAGTCTTAAAAGTTGGAAAAAAAAGAAGAAGAAAATGAAGAGAATCCTTGGCGGCTTAGAAGAGGATCGTCTGTGTAAAGATCCTTGAAGATGCAGCTTAGTTCTTTCTTTCATTCTCTTTGCTTTTCATTTATTTTATTTCATTTTTCAATGGTTTTAGTTTAGTTTTGTTCCAGTTGAAAGGAATTTTAAAATCCTAGACATAATTATATAATTAATTTTCAAAATTATTTTTTAGTTTTCCAATTGAGATTGTTTATGTTCTTCTATTTTTATTGTTCATGATTATTTTCTTATTTTATTTAGGTAACAACTAAATAGAACTTGAATTTAATCAATTGCCAGATTAGGAGACTTGATTCATAATTATCTTGATTTTCTAATCACTAGTAGCAAATTACAAGTTATGATTATGGGAGGTTTTTGTTAATTGCAGTGAGGAACATAACCTAGGTTGAACAATCCAAGCTTGTGTATTTGTTATCTATATCAAACTATCTTTCTTAACATAATGCTTCCTTTGAATTGAATCTAGAGAGCTTATTCTAGGATATTTGAAGGAAAGAGATTAAATATAGGGCTTGTTTTGTTTAACGACTAAGTAGGAAGAGATTGGGATAGCAAAGCTTGTTGTTTTATATCGTTGGTAGTTTCAATAGAAAATTGGATATAATTTTTTAATTAATTATATGGCTATTCTTTAGTGGTGGCACATAATCCTCTAACCAATTCTATCATTATTGTTTTATTTTACTTTATTTTCTTGTGTTTTCTTTTATTGCGTAATTTGGTTTAAACCCAAAATCCCTCTTTATGTTTAATTATATGGCGCCTTAGGTTGTTTAATGTCTATAACTAATTAATTAGACTCAATCCTCTATGGGAACGCCCTTGCTTGTCATTAAACACAATAACAACATATTCTTAGTAAGGATTAACTTGGAGCTTCCCTCAAGGCTTATCAATGCATTTATAATTTATATGAAAATATGTAAGGCATTTCATTTTGAAAATTATTCATATTATACGAGAGATTCTTACTTAGATGATGCAAATGAATGTGTTGCACTAAGAAAAGTGACCAAGAGACATTTCTCAGTGAAAAGGTTATAAGGCCAAAAATCTTGTTGAGCTAGTACATTCGGACATTTAAGGCCTAGTGAATGTACAAGCACGTAGAGGATGTGAGTATTTCATTACTCCAGATATGGATATACATACTAGATGAACTCCAAATTGAAAATCTGTGAAAAGTTTAGAGAATTTTGGGTAGAACTTGGGTAAGCAAATCTAAACACTTCGATTCAATCGTGGTGGAAAAAACCTAGATGTTTGAATCATCTAAAAGACAATGGAATTTTGTCACAGGTCACTACGCTAGGGACATCATAATTAAATTGTGTTGTAAAGAGAACAAACAGTTGCCTAATATGACATAATTTATGTGGAGTTATTCATCACTTCCAATAACATTCTTTTAGGATATGTTCTACAAATGGCAGACTACCAAATTTTCTTAAATTCCTTCCAAATTTGTACATAAGATATCACATAAATTGTGGATAAGTTGGGCTACTTATGTGTGTAGGGTTGTCTGGCTCATGCCAAAGGTGGATAAATTAGAATCGCATACTAAAGTATGTATATTTGTAGAGTATCCAAATGATAAGTATGGTGGTTACTTCTGTAGTACTCAAGATAACAAAGTGCTTTTTCTTGAAGAGAGCATATAAAGGACTAGAAATCTCAAAGCAAAGTCGTCTATTAAAGGCTTGAGCCTAAACACGCAAGCACATGGGGTCAAGCATTAGTATAGAATTGGTGAGTCAGGGGTTATCGTCTGCTATGAGGATTCAAATCTAAAAACTAACTAATTACTGCAACTACAATGATCGAGCTTTATTCAAGCAATTAAACTCTAAAGCAAACTAAATTAAAGGAAAATAAAACTAATAAAACTAATCAAATAAACCATAAACAAAAGAAATAATTTATGATATGGATAATCCATGTGATAATATGTCTAGGGACTTGATTTAACTTAATCTTCCTATGCTCTTCCTATTTCATAATTATTAACTTTATTCCATCAAATTCATTAATTTAGGGCCCTAAGTTCACCTCATCACCTCTCTCGAGCGTTAAATGAGACTATATGCATAGATATTCAAGTCAATATCTCTATCTAACTCGTTTACCTACACATTCATTAAGCTTAACCCTTAAGTTGATTATCTAGTGTTCTTCGCCCTCTCAGGTCTTAGAACAACAAAGACTATGTTTCCAAAATCACGATAAATGAATCAATATCTCCCGAGTATTGAAATTCATAAATCGAATCAACTAATTCATTGGCCAAATAAACTAGAAAAGCATAGAGAAACATAAATAAATTGATATGGAAATTACATTAACAAATAATAAAACAATACAAAAATATTCCAAATCAAACTATATCAAGCCCTAGAATAGAAAATCAAAGCAAGCATAGATAAATCTATTACTAATATCTTCATAAAATCCATAAAAGTAAATATGTTTAACAAATAAATACGAACATAGATTTCAATCAAGATTGGGGTAGAAAGAAAGGAAGAAGAATCTCTTAGTGAAACAAACTTGAAGTCTTGAATCCTCTAAGAGTCTGCCAAAATGTTCTAAAAATCTTTAACTTCAAGCTCTTCTTTCCTTGGAATTTTGGCTCTCACTCATGGGTTCTTCCCCCAATTCTCCACACTAGGGTTTGTGGCTTAAGAGGATATATATAGAGCTCCAAAACAGATCATTTATGGCCATTGGATCACTAAAAAGGGCAAATCTTGCCTTCAGGATGGAGGGACGTATGGCCGCGCGCGATTCACAAGTCAGCACATGGCCATGCGCTTAAGTAGGTGTTATGGCACCCTTTTTTGGCACTACAGTGCTAGACTATTATGACTGCAACCAAATTTTTGGAGCTACAGTGCCTGGCTTTTGTCCTAGCTGCACAAATAGGTGCTATTTTGGCCTATTTTGGGCCTATTTTTACTCTAAGTCCAATTTTATTATTCCCTACAAAACAACACCATAAACATCAAAATAACACGATAGGTTGAGGATTTTCACAATATTTAAGCTTAAGAAATAAATGATTTGTGAGTAAAATACTCAATAATCATCGTCCTTGAAGAATTGTTGGAGATGAGATTGTCATACAATCATTCCCATGAGACCAATTGATGAAAAAAGACCACATTTTTGGATCAATAACTGAGGACGCAACATTGTAGTGGGAGGATTGTTAGACAACCAAATCGTTATGTTGGAATTGGAGAAGTTAATCTAGCAATCTCTAATGATATTGTCAATGATTTTTTCTCCTATAATTAAGTGATAATGAATATTTCTAAATCATGGCAAGATATGATGAACTGAGAAATAGATTCTATATACACTAACAAAGTCTAGGAACTTGTTGATATATTTGAAAAGATTAAGCCCATTTGATGTAAATAGATCTCTAGAAGAAAGAAAGAAATGAATGGAAAAGAGGAAACTTTCTAAGCAAGGCTAGTAGCCTAAGGTTAGACCCAAAAAGAAGGGATCGATTGTGTGGAAACCTTCTCTCTAGTAGCCATGCTTAGTTCCATCAAGATTCTCTTGTCCATTGTTGGATATTTTGGTTATGAAATTTGGAAAATAGATGTCAAGATGGTGTCTATCTTGAAGAGACCATTTACATGGTATAACTAGAGGGGTTCCTCGTAAGAGTGCATCCACAAGAAAAGAGTTTCCAAATTGCAGAGATCCATTTATAGACTGAAATAAGCCTCTAGATCATTGAACACTAGGTTTCAAGTTATGGTTTCGATCAAATAGTAGATAAACCATGCGTCTACAAGAAAATAAAAGACGAGAGAGTGGTCCATCTAGTCTTTTATGTCGATGACATTCTAATCATAGATGATAATATAGGATCATTAAACAACAATCAAGGAATGGTCGGTAAAACAATTCCAAATAAAAGACTTTGGAGGTAGCTACGTTCTAAGTATCCGACTCCTAATAGATAGGAAAAACAAGCTATTAGCATTATCCCAAGCCCTATATATAGATAAAATACTTGAGAAATATTTTATGAAAGATTGCAAAGTTTTTCAAAACATGAGACATGGAATAATACTTTCTAAGGAGATATCTCTCAAAACTCTAGAGGAAGTTGAAAGCATGATAAGACATCCATATGCTTCTGCAATTGGTAATCTTGTATATGCTATGCTATGTACAAGACCAAATATAATTAACATACGTATTTACTCAAGATCACTCTCATGGTCAAGTCATAGTCCTTTTGTCCTCTTCAATATCTTCAAGTAATTCTTAAATTCAGATATTTATTATATTAATTAGAGATGACTAGCTAGTTGACAGAAGATTTTCAATTTCCATCGGGTCTTCTATCATTGCCTTTTCACAGTCTAAAATTAATCTTGGAATCAAACGATATTGATATTAATTCTTAATCACGTAATCAAATTAGAATGGTTTCAATTTTAAAATTATTTCTAAACTAGATAAAGCCTAAACTTTTCTTTTCCTGCTTTTTGCCTCGATAATGACATAGTCTTCGACAGTGTTAATTCCTAAGCTTGGATGGCAATTTTTAACAGAAAATGCTAGTTGCATAACCGATTTTAATTAATAGGCAATTAAGGACTTGCTATGTGTTAGAGTCTTTCCCGACATACTATTAACAATGTATTGTACTTGAAATTATTATAAATCAAATTCTCAAGTTATTTATGGATCGAAATTTCTTCCGTCTTGAATCGCAGTGAAAATTATTAATTGAATTATTCAACTACAAAAAGTTAAAATTTTTTCTTTAATATTAACTATAGAATTTTAAAATATATATTAATTCCACAATTCCTTCAATATAAAAATCAAACACAATATTTTATGGGAAAATCCTTTACTTTAATATGTATATTTAATTTAAGGATTTTCTTGTTCATTCCACGTTATGGCAAGAATAACAACGAAGTGGCCCCAGGAGTCGTTCTCTTTCGAATTACATTAGACCTAAGCATTCCCACCGTTCTGATGAAGGTCCTACCATCCTCCTTCTACGAGCTTTTTCAAGATCTTTGACCTTGTTGGAATCATCACTAACAAATCAAAGGTGCACGTTTGTATACCTCTGACACGTCATACCTTTACATCTACTAGACCCTAACAAAAACCAACCTTAACAAACTGAAAGTTTGGTGCTGTGTCACAAAATTGATAGTGCTGATTAGAAACCAAAAGTGTCTATGTAGATGGAAGCTCGGTTGTCAGAATAGGTATTTTGTTTCAGCTTGAAACCAAATAGGCCTTTGTTTTTTCATCTTTCAAAAAACAACTGCTTACAAACCATTGGTGGTTGACCGATATAAAACCCTAGTGCAAACCTCAATACCATCACCTAAAAGAATCGGATTTATCATACCACATTAGAGTCAAGCCATGCAAGTAAAATCAAATTAGTGGGCAAAATTTCCATCCTTCTATGTCCATTCAAGTTGACCATGTCATCTTTCAACTTACTTGCCTTAGCTTCCTTTGCCGGGGCAAGCATGCCGTTCCATAGGGACCAGAGTATTTCACTTACATAGTACATGATTATTGTCATTATCCATGAATAATTGATTTTTTTGGCTAATTAGGATGTCGAAGAGCCAATTTTTATTTTCCACACCTTATCCCATTTTGCTACTCTACATTTTTCATGCAATTATATTGTAGTTTCACAATTTTGATAATCATTACCCCTTACATATTAAATTATAACCTTTGGATTTACAACCATCATATTTTTAATTCAACAATTTGTCATTGTTATAGTATGGAGTTTCAAAACTTCATGTGAATAGATTATGTTTGCAATAACAGATGTTAAGTCTAGAAGAACGTACCTAACATTAAGAATCTTAGGCTCATTTCGCATTACTTTTAGAGGCTGCTTTTACTTTCTATAACTACCTGTAATTGTGTCTAGCAATTTATGATGTTTGTTAAACCTTACATTTGTCGAGTTGCTTTTAAAAACTATTGCCTAATAGAAAAGTTTGATAAAACAGGTTAGGCTCTTTTTAAAGCAACTTTTGTTATTATATTTTAAAATTACTAAACTAACCTTAATAGTATTACATAATTACAAATCTACGTATCTTCTTCATAATAAATTAATATAACATCACTATTAGGAATTTAAAATTTATTTCTACTATAATTTTTTAATGTTATTTCATTATTATTTCTAATTTTTTATATTATTCCATTTTTACATACTTTTATAATTTATCTTGTTTAATAAAATTAAAATTAAAATTAAAAACTATAAATATATTTAGTAAAATTTGTCTATTTTTTCATTATCCAGCTTTAGAGTAATTTTACATAATTTATCAAATACTTACAGTTCTGCTTCTAATATTTACAAATGATTTACCAAACGCTTACTTATGTCTGGTCCATAACACAACACATCAAAAACAACAATACACTACTGTTGGAATTGATGCTCTACAAGCATAGGCATTGTACATGTTGTTGATAAATTAAATAAAATGATATTTATTTTTTTTGTTGCTGATGTAGATTATGAATACAATAATAAACATCAAGAAAATCTTATGATTATTTATGTGATTATAAATTTAGCATGTAATTGTTATATGCTCAAGAATAAAATTTATAGATAATAATCTAAATACTCTATAATAATTAATTAAAGTTTGAGATATTTAATTACATATTACAAGTGTGGTTTAATTTCATTTAGAATGAAATAGTTTTATCCAGGCTACTAATGTAGAGACATTAGATTAGAGCTATTTTATATAATAAGATTATATAAGACTGGACCAAATAAATTATGAATCTCTAATAATCTTCCTTTACAAATAGAGTATTCAAATTTATCACAATAATGATCATATATGTGGCAGTCTTAATCCTAAGTATTTATTAGAATCTTGTTTATGGGATTGGGTTTTTTGACTTGTTTCGTAAGATTTGTCACAAGACTCATAACTTTATATCTTTAAAACCTAATGGAATAAAGGCTGGGAATGATATAATACAAATAAAGAATCCATTCCTTCCTATTGGAAGTTAAAAAAATAGTTTACTTGAGTCATGATTCAAAACTTGACTATTAGAGTGCTCGTTCATGATAAGATTATGAATTAACTATTCATTATAGAATCAATGTAACTCAAGGATAAAGATATAATAAGAGAGATAAACGAAAATTGAATCTAACCCTTATTAGGAATTATTTATAGAAGATTGACTTTTATATGATGATTATATCAATGGACTGCTCGTTATTTTTCTTCAAGTAATTATTACTATAATTTCAAGAGTACAGTTTCAGGTGTATAATGGTAAAACACTAAAACTAATAAATTTGATACATTAATTAAAGAGTTCAATTAATTATCAAATTTATTGGAGCTTGAATATAGGTCCACATGTCCCAATGCCACGTCTATAACACTGTGTTGGATTAAAGCATAGAATGAATAATGCATATTTAATTTAGAATTATTGAATTCCAAATTAATAATTTCACATTAGATATGTATTAATGTGGCATAGAAAAATGTTCTCTGTGATACATAATATAATATAACAAATATTGTCACATTTTGTAACACCCCTATGTGGGGGTTAACAGTTTTAAATAAATAAAAATAATTTTAAATTTTATATTATTTAAATAAATTAAACAATGCCCATGGGTCTTTAAACAACAAGAAAAATAAAAATAAACGTTTTAAATACAAACCACAGTTTTTAGTGTAGCACCAAATATATATAATTACAGTCATCATCACCATAGTACAATTCCCAAATAACTTAACACAGCCATAAAAAAAATAATACAACTCTTACATGTTGTAGATAAGTTGTAATTAAACAGGGTCTTCTAACACGAAAACAGCAAGATTGTTTTCGCTTATTCCTCTTCAAATATGTTGCACTGAGTTCCACCTGAGATATGAAGATATGATAGGGATGAGCATCGACATGCCCAGTAGGGAAATCATGACTCACCTTATGGTTTATCCATTACCACATTAAAAACTGCATGGTTAGTAGGTTACATCATATTCCAGATTATGAGGTTTATTATGATCACATCTTATGGATACCGTAGTTAATCATTACCAAGTGTCATAATTACACATTTATACAAATATTACCAATCATCATTGTTCCTAGGTATCCATGTTAAATTGAGTATCACTCAACTCATCGAAACCCAAATGGGCGTACTTGATCACCCTATAAACATTTCAAGGGTGTTCCGGTGAGGGGACATCAAGCCCCGAGTCCTCACCAAATCGATTCCTGTACAGTGTGTTCTGGGACTTTCAACCCAAGGAAGCGTCATCACCTTCCCCCTATTTTTCCTTTCAGGGTATTCGTGCCCAAGGACGTAACCGTCGCCCTTTTTACATCTCACTATTCCTTTGTATTCAATTTATATTTATAGAGTCAATTTCCTAACCATGCTTCTCAATTTATAACATATGTCAAATCATTATATTTATCGCTATACAATATACATATTTTACAACATAAAACAATCAAATTTAATTTACCAAAACCTCACAAAAGATGAGTAATAGAATCCCTACCTTCAAAGCTTAACAACAAACTTTTATTCTCGGAATTAATTAACGTTAGCTCCACACATCCTTGACCCTAAGGCATGCATAAGGACAATTAAAACTAAAGCACAACATATAATCACATTCATAAGTGAATTATGTGTAAACCCGTCTACTAGTGCCATTAAAGTATTTTTATGCAATTGTTCTTTAAATACCAAGTAAACAATTTTTATCTTAAACGCAATATAAAATACATACAAGCAATTTTTATGTTTTAGTCTCTAATAAGAATTCATAAATCATTTAGGATAGTATTGGAAAGGTTGTAAGACATTAAGAGACTAGAAGGTGAGCAAAATTGGGTTTTTGGTTCAAGTTAACAGCTAGTATACCATGGCAACTTGGTGGTATACTTTTGTAAAAAGGCGGGTTCACTATCTACAATTAACACACGGGTTAACAGGTGGTTTACTTAAGATAGACGGGTGGTTTATTACCACTGGCAGGTTTACTAGTTTCTAATCCGAAAATTGAAAAATTCATAGAAATTAAAATACAACTCCGATTTAGGGTCATGATAGCTCATTGGAAAGCTTAGGATGTCTACTTTTTAAATATGCAAACCAATTTACAAAATTCATTTTCATTTAACTCCAGAATTTTAAGAAATAGCCACTGCCCATAGAGGTATTATAAAGTTTATGGGATGTCAAATTTTTCTTTAACTTAAAGCATATTATCCTTGTTTAAAATCTCAAAACCATTCCAAAATATGCAACATGCATTATATAATCAGAATAAACATATTCTCATGAGTTTTATACCAAAATCATTATCAAATTATATCTCTAGCCTTTCTTGTAAATAATGATGAAAACATGCTTAAATTTGCTCTTTAAGCTCAAAACATTAGAACATCAATCTTAAAGTTATGGAAACCGGTTTTAAACATTCCTAACATGTTTCTAACATTGTCATCAAACCAAAATAAAAGTTGGTTGTGGGTTGTAACTCAAGACTCAAGTTTTTGTTCATAAATGTTTAAGGATGCATGTTAACATAACTAGAAATTTGCATGAATTTTGAACACGAAAATTATGCATTAAACATGGAGAAAATACATACTAAAAACTAAGTTTAGATTAAAGAAAACCTACCTCAAAACTTCTTTGAAAAGCACCAAAGTTTGGGTTAACAATCAAGCTTGAATTAACTCTAAAACCGCCTCGATCATGGTTGGGAATTATAATTGTCTTGGCCACAAAGAGAGCTTTGTGCTCTATGTCTTTAGTTAGAAATTTGAAGTGAGAAAGGGAGAGAATGAGAACTAGAGAAGAAGGTGGTGATAGTTAAATAAAAAGATATCAAAATGCTTAAGAGGAATGGGATGTTTACGGGGGAAAGTTGTAAGAAGAAACAAAAGAGTCTTAAAGGAAAATATCATCTTGTCTCCCATGAAGATTTTTAGCAAATCATGCTAACATAATTGAGGGGACAATTGGAGTGAATTATAGAAGAAGATAAGGAAATAATTAAAGAGGTGGTTGAGAAAATATCTCCATGTCTTTTATGAATTGAGGGAAAATAATTCAATGTCCCCTTCGGATACCTTTAGCAAAATAAGAAGAAGGCTATATAATTGAGCAATAATTTAGGGAGACAAGATTGGTAGAAGTGTTGGTAAATTTTGAATGTTTCTTAGGAAGACTTGGTAAGAAAATACTAAAGTGGTATTTTTTTTTTAATGATCATAAACAACTTAGTAATTTTTAATAGTCACATTTTATTCATTAAATTTTACAAAATCATGCCCGTTAAAAATACGGGTGTTACACATTTATTTGAGCAATAGCTTATTAATTAGTTATGTTTAATTAATCTAATTAATTAAATATGGTTGTGAATCAAATAATTAATTATATACAAATAAATATTGATCTATTTAAATTAAATATTATATATATACATACAATTTTTTGTACATGGGCTTATAGTTAAAAAAACAAAAGAAAAGAGAAAAATGTGATATAAGATATCACGTAGAGAATAATACCCTTTTACCCTCAACATATACTTTGGAGATCCAGATATGTGCATGTAACTTCCCTTAGTAGTAGAAGTTGGAGGGTTTTATTTTTCAAAAATTATTTGAAAATTAATTAATAACTAACAATTCAGTTATAAAAGAAATATCAGGTACAATTTTTGTGTACATAAAATTTTTTTTGAGTCTTTATAGAGGAAAAACATAGTTTTCTTTCTATAAAAAAATGTGTGTTGAGTACATAGCAGAACTACAAAGTTTATGATTTAATTCATTCTTTATAGTTTGACACCCGCTTGTCGTTCTTTTGGCATGGAGGCTTAGATTAGAAGACTGTGGTGTCAAAGAGAAAAGCTAGGATATGTTGATAGGCTTCAAGAGGTTTGAATCTTAATCTCTTGTATTTTTTCAATGTTTAATTAAAATTAGATACCTATTCCTGATAAACAAAGTTTTATGAAAATTTTTATTTTACCAATCGATCTATTTTTCCACTGCCTTTCATACTTAAATTCCAACAAATAGCATCAAAGTGGTTTTGTAGCATATATAATTTTAATTAAATTGATTTTATGTTGATAATATTATGTTCTTGATGCATCTATTGTGGGCACTTCATATTTTTCTGTAATTTTTGATTCATATGATGAATGGTGATTATGGTTGAATTATTGGTTGTTAATTATAGTTGTCAGGAGGGGCCTCCGGCTTAGACATTAGGCATGAGAATCGGCCAATGCATTCACTCACATCCGTTGATTGCGGTGCGCCATACACCATGTTTCAGAGCGGATGTCAGGAGTGGAAAGGAAGAGTTATACTAAGGACACTTAGTCAAGCAGTTACGGTAGCAGTCCTCTTTGTAATCTTACATGACAGCTTTCGAAGCAAGCTAGCCAAGCAAGGACAGCGGGGAAGTGAAAGTGAAGGAGCTCGTCTTTCAATAGAAGAAGCATTATCGAGTGCTTGGTTAGATCTCCTAATGTAATGAACGAGAAGATGCGGATTTGCTAAATCAGTATTAGCTAAGGAAAGCATTCTAATTCTGGGGAAGAGAGGAAATCTGTCTTTATAGGAAATTACCTTTATAGGGAATCTGTGCTTACTAAGTCTTAATCAAAATATGTAAACCTATAAAGGGGTACAAGTTTTTTGTAATTTATTTTTATCATTTTTTTGTTATTTTCCTCCATTACTTGTGTAATATGAACTCATACAACACCTACACAAGATGAAGGAAGATGCAATAGCCAAGTGTTTCAGACTGCTAGGGTATGGTAGCGTGGCCTTGAGCACGTTGCGCTTAGCCTTGAGCCTCTGCCTACAGCCTGGAGTGCCATTGTTGCTCGGCCACCAACCCATCGGCTGCTTAACCAAAAACAAGCAACATCGCTAGACTTCTGTCGCAGCTCTTAGTCAGTGGATGAAGAAAGTCAAAATATGTCTACGATTGTCAGAGTTGCTGACAACCTCGGTCTAGAATGCCTAATGGCGCTTGACCGTAGTCTATTGCAAACTTGGCTAAAGCTTTGTAAGTGTTGATTTGCGTCTACAACTCCTATGAAAAAGAGTTCCTCGTTGAGGATGTTCAAGCTAGAGTGCCGCTACGTTTGTCTAAAGCATGGTAGCATCAGGTTTTGTGCAATGGCGGCCGTTGGAGCTGCATGAAGAAGAGACATCAATTTGTCGATTAGGGTTTTTGAAACCCAAGATGAATTTTGGGCCAAATTTAAGCCCCTTAGGCCCAAAAAGAGATTCAAAGTAACCTATAACTGAGAAGGAGACCAGTAGCAGGAAAATATGTAAATAACAAGAAGACCCCTTTGTAATTTTTTTATTCTTTATGGGTTACAATTTAATTATCCAAAAAGTCTTGACCAAAAATCTATTTACTTAATATTATTTATATGATGCTTTTATAACATGCTTATGCATAATAACATGTCATCTAAGAAAATACGCACTCTTATTTATTGTAACATGACATGCATGCATGTGCATATTATTTCATATTTTATAAAGTTGTTTATAATATGATTTAATACGGCATTAGAATTAATTTAATAGGATCATATTAATTGGATTGGTTATTTTCTTTTAATTTGTATAATCAACCATATAATATGAATTAAGTTTTAATTGTTGAAACTTATTAAAATATACATTAAACTTAAGTTATGTAATTTTAAATTGTATATTTTTGGGTAGCTTAAATTAATAATAATAAATTTAGATTTATAGAAAATCTAGTAATTTATTTAAGTGTAAATAGAATGAGTTTCTATTATCACACAGTTGTCTAGTAACTAAAATTTGTTTTGTTTGCTTGATTTATAAAACATAGGATGTTTTATAAGATAAAATGCATCAATTTTATAATAATGAGTGGGAGAAAACCATATAATATGAATTAAGTTTTAATTATTAAAACTTATTAAAATATACATTAAACTTAAGTTATCTAATTTTAAATTGTATATTTTTGGGTAGCTTAAATTAATAATAATAAATTTAGATTTATAAAAAATCTGGTAATTTATTTAAGTGTAAATAGAATGAGTTTCTATTATCACACATTTGTCTAGTAACTAAAATTTGTTTTGTTTGCTAGATTTATAAAATATAAAATGTTTTATAAGATAAAATACATCAATTTTATAATAATGAGTGGGAGAAGAGAATATGATAATATAATATATAGTCTCCACTATTAGCACAACGCCGTGAGATTTAAATAGTGTCTCACGATGTTTTGATTTCGTCCTCCCTACAGAGAGTCCATTTAAACCAATAACAAGGTATAGCTTCCAAAAGATAGGATTTTAAAATGTATTTTGAAATTGACCTATCCTACGGTTGTAATTTTGAGTTAAGTTATTGAAATCTAAAATAGTGATACACCCATGAAGATATAAGTAACTTGTTAATTGTATCTTGACCAAAATAAACAGTTGTTAATAAATAAAGAAAACATGAGATATCTTGAGTATATTTATTAAACTTATAATTAATTTGTATGGCGGTACTTCATTTATTAAATTGAATAATCGTGGAATTAGTAATATATTTTATGTGTATTTCTATATGCATCATGCATCATGCATCACATTTACTATTCCAAAATACTTCTATATGATGTTTATGCAACATTTAGTTTATGTCATTTATTTATTATAGCAATAATGTCTAATACAATTATTATTATTCTCTCAAAATAAAAAATTAACCGAAGATAATTTTGTTAAGTGGAAGTGTAATAAGAATATTATACTTGTTTGGGAAAACTATAAGTTTGTCCTGATAGAGGAATGTCCTTAATCGCCTGCTATCAATGCTACTCGTAGTGTATGAGGAGCACATGATCGTTGGATCGAGGCCTACTACTACCTATTAGTTAGTATGTCTAATGTACTTAAAATGAAGCACGAAAACGTGGAGACTACTTATGTGATAATGTAGTCCTTGCAAGACATATTTAGATGTCCTTCTGAAAAGGAACATTATGAAGCCGTAAAGGCTACAAAGAATGCCAAAATAAAGGTAGGGGTCTCGATTATAGAACATGTTCTCAACACGGTTAACTATCTCCTAAGGCCAAAGTGAATAAGGTGGTAATTGATGAAGCCACACAAGTAGAGACAATTTTAGAAGCCCTCTCCTAAGTGTTCTTTTAGTTTAAAAGAAGCTAAAATACAACATGACTAAGTTGCTTAATGAGTTGTAAACCTTCAAGTCTATCTTGAAAAAGAAAGCCAAAAAAAAAAAAAGGCGACCCAAATGTTGCTGAAGCTTAAAAGGAATAGAAAAAGAAAGAAGAAAACTAAAAGAAGTGATAAGTCTAAGGGTAGAAGAAAGCCTAAGAAGAACAAGAGCAACAACAAGAAAAAGAGCTCAAAGGAAAAAAAAAGCTCAAAAGAAAATGTTTCTACTACAGTGTAGTTGGGCACTCAAAAAGAAACTGTGAGAAGTTTTTCTAGGAGCTCAAAGAAAAAACGAACATGGGAAATTAGATTTACTTGTCTTAGAAGCTTGTTTTGTTGAAAATGATACATCACCTTGGATAGTTGATTTTGGGAAAATTATTCATATTTGTTCTTCTTTGTTAATGCTTAGTTCTTCGAGGGAGCTTGTCAACTGGGACAACACAATGATAGTGGAAACAAAAGCGGTTGTTTCGGCAAAAGCAATGAGAAATGTAAAAATCTATTTTGGAAACAAGTTTTTGTTGTTGAATGATGTTTATTACATTTCTAGTTTTCATAAAAATTTTATTTTTGTTTCCAAGTTATTTAAATGAATGTTTAATATTTTTTTAGTGATAATTATGTTATTGTTTCGAGAAATGGCTTGGATATTTGTTCTATAAATTTGAAAAATGAGCTTTATATTTTAAGACCTAACGAAAAATCACTACTTAATACCAAAATATTCAAAGTTGAATACTTAAACCAAAAAGGCAAAATATTTCTCCTGATAATGAAACATATCTGGAGCACCTTAGGTTATGTCATGTTAACCTTAACAGGATTAATAGACTAGTAAAGGATAGTCTTTTAAGGGAACTAAAAGTTGGTTCTCTACTAGTTTGTGAATCTTATCTAGAAGAAAAAATAACTAAAAGGCCTCTAAGGCCAAAAAACAACTTAAGTTAGTACTATTCATATATTTATGGTCCATTAAATGTATAAGGACGTGGTGGTTACAAATACTTTGTTGCACTTATGAACGATTATTTGAGGTATAGATTCATGTACCTAATGTACAGGAAATTTGAGACTTTTAGAAAGTGAAAAGAATTCCTAACAGAAGTTGAAAAACAAGTAGGTAAGTCGGTGAAAACTCTCCAATTTGATTGAGAAGGGGAGTACCTTGATACTAAATTCAAGGATCACTTGATAGAACATGGTATTCTATCACAACTCATAGCACTTACAATACAACAATAGAATGGTGTTCATGAGAGGAAATCGAATGTTGCTTGATATGGTGAGATCTATGCTTAGCTACTCATCATCACCCATTTTATTCTAGGGATATGTGCTAACCACAGTGTATCTTCTAAACATTATTCTATCTAAGTCTGTTTCAAAGATACCTTTAGAATTATGGAGTGGTTGTAAATCTAGTTTACAACATATCTGTATATAGGAGTATCCAACACATGTGTTGAAAAGAAAGACCAGGAAGCTGGAACCATGTTCTAAAGTATGCTTGTTTGCAGGATATCCAAAGGGAATGGAGGGGGTTGTTTTATAGTCCTCAAGTGAAAAAGGTATATGTAGATGTCACTTTTCTTGAGAATGATTATATGACTAATTATAAACCTCAATGATTATATGACTAATTATAAACCTCGTAGCAAAATTGTACTTGAAGAATTACTTTTTGATCAGATCAAACCACAATCGACAACTGTTGTCGAAAGACAAAATAAGGAGACTGCATCTCCAGATCAGGATGTCATACCACCTTGATGTAGGGGGAGGGTTATATGACCACCTGCTCACTACAAAGAAATTGGAGAAGTACGAGTGTTATTTCTGATAATGGTGAGGATGATCATTGACGTAACAACATACAATGGAGGATTCTGACAAGATGAAATAACTAGAGGCTATGAACCTAGAAATGAAGTCCATGTACTCTAATTCTATGTGGGAACTTTTAAATCTGCCTAAAAGGGATAAAAACCATAGGGTGCAAATAGATCTATAAGAAGAAAAGAGGTGTGGATGAAAAAGTTGAGATTTTCAAAGCTAGGTTAATGGCAAAGGGTTACACCTAAAAGGTGGGAGTCGGTTATGAAGAGACTTTCTCGTCAGCAGCTATGCTTAAATCCATTTAAACACTTTTATCTATTGTTGCATGTATTGAATATGAGATTGGAAAATAGATGGCAAGACTACCTTTTTGAATGACTATCTTGAAGAAAGAATCTATATGCTACAACTAGAAGGGTTTGTAGTCAAAGGTCAAGAGCAAAAAGTTTTCAAGCTACAAGGGTCCATTTATGGAGTTAAGCAAACTTCAAGATCTCGGAACTTAAGACTTCATAAGACAATCAAGTTTTATGGTTTTGATCAAAATGTTGATGAATCTTGTGTAAACAAATACATCAAAGATAAGTAGGTGGTCTTCTTAATTCTTTATGTAAATGATATTCTACTCATTAAGAATGATGTAGGAATATTATCTGATGGAAGAAGCCATCTAATTCCAAATGAAAGATTTGGGAGAGACAAGTTATGTTTTTAGAATCCAACTCATAAAAGATTGCAAGAATAGACTATTGGCACTTCTCATGCATCATATATCGATAAAATGCTTATCAGATTTTTGATGTAAAACTCCAAAAAAAGGTAATTTACTTGTACACCATGAAGTTTATCTTTCAAAAGAGCAGTGTGCTAAGGCACCTCAAGATGAAGAAAACATGAGATAAGTATCCTATGCATTTGCAATAGGAAATCTAATGTATGCCATGTTATGTATAAGGCCTGACATCTCCTATGTAGTGGGTATAGTTAGTCGATATCAATCTAACCCAAGATTAGATCATTGAGTGGTAGTTAAACACATTCTTAAATATCTTAGGAGAATGAGAAACTACACACTGATATACTCTGGTAAGAATTTGATTCCTATTAGATATACCGATTCTGATTTTCAAGCAAATAAAGATACTCATAAATCTATGTCTTGGTTAGTGTTTACTCTTAGTGATGGAGCCATAATTTGGAAACAATCATATATTGCTAATTTAACTATGGAAGCTGAGTATGTAGCTACTTGTGAAGCAACTAAAAAAGCTATTTGGCTTCGAAAGTTCTTAACTGATTTATAAGTTGTTCTAGACATGGATAAACCACTCAACATTGTATTGTGATAACAGTGATGTAGTGGTAAATTTAAAATAACTGAGAAGCCATAAAAGAGGAAAACATATAAAGCAAAAATATTATTTGATCAGAGAGATAATACATTGAGGTAATGTGGAAGTTGTGAAGATTGCATTAGAAAATAATCTTGCTAATTGTTTCACTAAGACGTTACTTGTAAAGAGTTTTGAGGACATTTGGAGGGCCTAGGTTTGAGAAACATGTCTCACCTATTTTAGGGCAAGTGAGAGACTGTTGAGATTGATGCCCTACAAGCATAGAAATTGTACATATTGTTAATAAATGAAATGAAATGACATTTATGTATTTTTATTTGCTTATGTTATTATGAATACTATAATAAATAACCAAGAAAATCTCATAAGTATTAATGTGACTATAAATTTAGCACGTAATTGTTAAACGTTTAACAATAAAATTTACAAATAATAATTAAAATAGTTCGTAACAATTAATTAAAGTTTGGGATCTTTAATTAAATATTACAATTATGGTCCAATCTCATTAAAAATGAAATAATCTTATTTGGGCTATTAATATAGAGACATTAAATTAGAGGTGCCTTATATAATGAGATTATATAGGATTAGACTAGATAAATTATGAATATCTAATCATATTTCTTTACAAATAGAGTATTCAAATTTTTCACAACAATGATTATGTATATGACAATCTCAATTCTGAATATTTATTAGATTCCTATTTAAAATATTGTGTTTTTTTACTTGCTTCGTAAGATTTGTCTCAAGATAGATCATAATTTTGTATTTTGGAAATAAAGATGCAACAATGGGCCAAGGCCCGTGGGCCGGCCCAAGCCAATCCTGATACAGTGATGGGCCGGGCCGGCACTATTCACGGCCCGGCAAGGCCCATAAATACTTGTGGGCTGGGCTGGGCCAATATATGTTGGCCCACTGGCCGGCCCGGCATGACCCATGGAAAATCATGGGCCGGGCTAGGCTAGGCTGGGCCTGGGTCGACCTGACCCGGCCCGTCTAGGCCCACAATGGGCCAGACCCCTACCTAGGTAGGGCCGACCCATCTAGGCCCATAATGGGCCGGCCCATCCTGGCCTACAATGGGCTAGCCCACCTGCCTAGGTTGGGCCAGCCCATCTAGGCCCATACAGGGCCACAATAGGCCAACCCATTGTGGCCCAATTTCATATATATATATATATATTTAGATATATTTTTCCATGTTCATTCACGGGTGAACATGGCTAAGTATGGCCTTCCCCAGTAAGTCATGTAAGGCTCGTTGTAAGTCATGTATTATCACATCAAAAGACTATACATTTAATATATATTATTTAATACATATAATAATTAAATATTATATAATATATATACATGCCATATTCACCCGTGAATGAATAATTGAATATGCCATGAGATTTCCCCAATGCAATCACGTCACAATACGTCTGCCAAGTTCTTTTTCTTCTCTTTTCATTTCTTTTTATTTTTTTTATTTTTTCCTTGTAGGCATGCTTTGCTTTTGAGAAGTAAAGTTGAGAATCATATGCTGAATCTGTAGGTTATATATTATCACATCAAAATACTATACATTTAATATATATATTATTTAATACATGTAAGAATTAAATATTATATAATATATATACATGCCATATTCACCCGTGAGTGAACATAGCATTAGATCCCCCATGCATATTACATTGCAATAGGCCTGACAAGCTCTTTTTCTTTTCTTTGCATTTTTAAAATTTTTTTTCTTGTAGGCATTGTTAATATGTGTGGAGCTTAATTATTACCCTGACGCAGATTGCCCCTACACAGAGGTTGTACGCGGATCTACCTTCACGGTAAGGTCGACGTCGGGGTTGGAAGGGGGGTGGTAAACCCCCCTCCTGGGGGTTGTAGGGGGCAAAGCCCCCTGGGCAAAAATTTTATATGCTTGTTTATTTTACATAGGGGTAGTTTAGGTTTTTTACATAAGGCATGCTTTGCTTTGGAGAAGCAAAGCTAAGAATCAGATATTGAGTCTATAGGTCATGTATTATCACATCAAAATACTATACATTTAATATATATATATATATATTATTTAATACATATAAGAATTAAATATTATATAATTTATGCATACCATATTCACCTGTGAGTGAACATGGCATTAGATTCCCCTATGCAATTATAAAGGGGCAGGCCTAACATAGAGGCTTAGAAGAAAGGTCTGCAATGTACAAAGTTGAGACGTTAAGTCTTCAGCGAATTGTCTAATCAAATTACACTTAAAAGAAAAAAAAGATTTTAAAAATAAAAAAATAAACTTTTTTACCTATAAATAAACATAGAACATTCATAGAGATACTCATTCAACAAACTTCTAAGATCTTATGTATTGTTTTGTTTTTTAGATTACTTAGAGTTCTTAGAAAGGAAAAAAACTTGAAGGTATAATTTATTTCATTTGTTGTTCATTAATTTTGTATTGTTATAAGTTAATTTTATTGTGTAATTATTTTATTTAATTTTTATGTTACGTTAATTTATTGTTATTTTTTATTGAAGCTATGGCATCATCACCTAGAGGGAGAGCCAACATTTCACATTTGGTGATCAACGAAGAAGAACACTTTAATGATCCACTGGAAGAAATTGGAGTTGACTTGCTATCTCAAGTTGATGGCTCCTCTGAAGTCACTCGTAAGGGCAAAAGGAAATTTCAAAGAACTTTACCAGTTTGGAATTACTTTGATCTCGTAACACGTACAAACGAACATGGTGTGACAGAAGAGTGTGCAATTTACAAAGTATGCAAACAAGACTACACAGGTAAATCCTCTTCTGGCACTGGTCACTTAGAGAGGCATCACAAAAAATGCGAAGCTAAGCATGGTGTAGGTGGTGTTGATTGTCGTCAACAAACACTTCAATTTAGCCCTGATGGTAGTGTTACCAATTGGTCATATGACCAGCAAAGAGCTAGAGAATGGCATGCTAGATATTTGGCTAGTGCTCAACAACCAATTAGTCTTGCTAATAATCCAACCTTTGAGGAGTACATTCAAAATGCCTATGATCCACAATATAGGCTTGTTTCAAGAACTACCACAAGAGCTGACACCATGAAAGTTTTTCATTCAATGAGGGAAAAGTTAGTAACTAAATTTAATTCATTCACTACATCTGTTGCTTGCACATCTGATTTGTGGGAAGGTCGTACCAAAACTAGTTATATCTGTGTAACTGCACATTATGTGGATAAAGATTGGTCTTTTCAAAAAGATTAATTGCTTTTCGACCAATGCCTTATCTGCATGATGCCAAGGCCATTCATGATGTCATCATAGAAGTTTTTGATTTTTATGGCAATAAAGAAAAGGTTTTGAGCATCACATTTGATAATGCATCTGCTAATACTGCTGCTATTAACCTTTTCAAAACAACATTGAGACCACAACATGGCGAAACACTTTTTCACCAAAGATGTGCTTGTCATATTATTAACTTGTGTGTTCAAGATGGCATGAAATTTTTTCAAAGGTTATTTGGAAAATATTCGAACGGCCTTGGGTTACATAGCAAGTTCTAGCTCTAGAATTGAAGAGTTTGCTAAGCTTTGCAAGAGAGCAAGAATGAAACCCAGAAAACTTCTAACTGACATAGGAGACCGGTGGAATTCAACATATTTGATGCTGAATGCATGCCTACCATACAAAGAGGTCATAACCGCGTATTACAACTTGAAGAATCCAACTGAGCTGCTTTAAGAATTTGATTGGCAAATTGCTTCATGCTTTTAAAATTTCTTAAAGGTTTTTTATGAAGCCACCCTCCAACTCTCAGGTGTGTACTATCCCACCTCTCCTCATGCATTACATAAGTTGTACGACATTGCTGCAACCTTCGATATGCATAGAGATTTTGACATGTTTAAGGAATCTGTTGAGTTCATGGAACAAAAATTCAAAAAATATTGAGAGCGTGTTCCACCGTTGTATTGCATAGCTGCTGTATTGGATCCGAGAGTTAAATTAGCTGGTGTTGAATATTTTCTTAAGGGTATAGGGGAAAAATTAAGAGTGCATTCTGACATCATAACCATTCAAAATGTGCAAGCAAAAGTTAACAACATATTTACTGCATATAAGGAAAAATATGGAGGAGGCCAAACAATATCCCCTGCACCTTTAGCAAATACTACTTCTGTACCACATGGTTCTTTATGGGCAAGTATGATTAGCTACACCGGATTTGGTTTCGGTGCATCATCTATATCTTCAACACGTAGTGAATTGGAAAACTATTTGGAAACAAATTTTGTGGCATTCATTTTCAATGAGCAAGGTGGTGGTCATGATTTCAATAAGTTTGATCTTTTGTCATTTTGGAGATCACAGTCAAGAACTTTTCCTGTGCTCTCTAAAATGGCTTATGATATACTAACCATACCAGTATCCACAGTTGTAAGTGAACAAGTATTTAGTTGCAGTGGTAGAGTACTTGATGAACGGCGTGCACGTATGAGTGACAATATTCTGGAAGCAGTAATGTGCGTCAAAGATTGAGAGGATGCTCGTAGAAGAAGCCAAAAAGTTTAAGATGATTGAGTTAATGACTTTGAAAATTTGGACATTTTTGATACTCCCACTAGGAGTAATACATTGTAATTAATTATGAACAATATTTTTTTTATGTTTTTTTATGTTTTTAGTAATTTTGTAAACATCTAATGTATAATTATCCCGATTATACTCTTTTTTCCTTTCCCAGGTTTTGTCCCACAGGGTTTTCCTTGGAAAGGTTTTTAATAAGGCAATCGTAAATAAAATATCATTTTTTATATTTCCCTTAACTATTCAAACTTTTATATTTATTAACTTGTTTAAAAATTAAAAAATTAAAAAATTAAAAATTACATGCTTAGATGGGCTGGCCCATTTAAACCCATGATGGGCCAAGATGGGCCGGCCCATTTAAGGCCCACGGCACGACCCACGAAATTCATGGGCCGGGTCGGCCCGACCCACGGTCCGTGTGGGCCTAAGGAGAACGGGCCGGCCCGTTCTTGCAACACTATTTTGGAGTATAATAAAATAAATAACTGGGAATGATATTACACAAGTGTGGAATCCATTCCTTTCTATTAAAAGTTAGAAAAATAGTTCTATAAAGTAATAATTTAAGACTTGAAAAGTGGAGTGCTCGTTCATGATAAGATTATGAATTAACTGTTCATTAGAGAATTATTAGAACTCAAGGATAAAGATATAATATAAGAGATATATAGAAATTAAACCTAGCTTTTATTATGAACTATTTATTAAGGACTGATTTTATATTTAATGATTATATTAATGGACTGCTCATTATTTTTCTTTGAGTAATTATTACTGTAATTTCAAGAGTGCAGTTTTAGGTTATAGTAGAGTAATATTGAAACTAATAAATTTGACACATTAATTAAGAGTTCAATGAATTGTCAAATTTATTGGCGGTTGAATTATAGGTCCGTAAATCCTTAATGGCACCGTATTGGATTAAACCACAGAATGAATTATGCATATTTAATTTGAAATTATTGAATTCCAAGTTAATTATTTCACGATATATATATATATATATATATTAATGTGACACAAAAACATGTAATTTGTGACACATAATATAATGTAACAAATATTGTCACATTTAACTAAGTAGTAGTTAACTTATTGGCTTATATTTAGCTAACAAGATTAATTAAGTATGTTTTTGAATTAATTAATTATATTTTAATAATAAGATTATGTAAATATATTTTAATGTTGTGGGACACATGTGTGATAGGACCACACTATGTCTGTACCTATATGGACATAAAATTAATTAATTAATTTAAAATTATATTTAAATAAATATGATCTATTTAGATTAAATAATTTATATATACATACAACTTTTTGTAGGTGGGCTTATTGTTGAAAAAAGAAAAGAAAAGGGAAAACGTAACATGAGATATCACTAGAGAATAATATCCACTTACCCTCAACATTCACTTTTGGAGATTTTATCTCCATATATGTGCTTGGAACTTCCCTTAGTGATAGAGGTTAGTTGGTTATATTTTTCAAAAATTTATCTAAAAATTAATTATTAATTAACTGCTCAGTTATAAAAGAAATATAAGGTATAGTTTTTACGTACATGATAAATTTATGGCTCTCCATAGAAGAAAAAATAAAGTGTTCTTTCTTTAGGAAAAAAGTTCAACTATCTTATGCGTTAAGAAGTACATAGCAGAACTATAAAATGCGAGATCTAATTCATTATTTACAATTTAATGCTCACTTGT